>CM074492.1:6054919-6104838 GCA_037389245.1 Oryzias sinensis
TTCATCTAAGACTGCCGAACCTCCACCGGGTGGCCAAGAAGCTCAACCTCGATGCTGCAGCAGCAGTAACAGGCTTTGACTACCATGGAGGGTACTCCCACGCCGTGTAAGACCACATATTTCCACTGGTCCAATATTTAGCACTGTCATGTGATCACCTTGATCGCGTAAACAGTTGATGACTTATGTTATGTCGAAGAGCATCATTTTGAGTGTGTTACAACGATGAATGTTGTCTAGTTTCCACAACACAATATTTGTCTTTATAAAATAAAAGCTTCAAATTCATTAGGTATGATCAGATAAAAAAGTGCTATGTATTTCCAACATGGCTTAAATGAGGTACAAATGGCTCCTGGATTAAACAACAAAGTAACAATGAACAATTTCTAACATAGAAATCTGTCTGTTTGGGTTAAAACTGAGCTGTCTAGGAGTGTTGTTTAGCTGTGTAACAACAACCACTAGACTAACGAATGAACATCTACCACCAGACGGTTCTGGTGAGATTTGATTTTGATTTATTGATTTATTTCAAGCATTGTAGTCAAAGCAATAAAGAATTTACAGAAATGTTTCAAACTCATTACAGAAATGATGAAATGCATATATTAAAAAGACAGAAAATAAAACAAAACAAAACCTCACTTAAATCTCATTTGCTTGCTAAAGTATAAGTAGAGTTTGATTTATTGCTTGAAAAGGAGTGGGAAGAAGCAAGCTTATATAATCCCACCCCTACGGAGTTCATTCATTTGATAGTTTTACAGTGTTTTAAATCCGGTTCTGATCAGATAGATTCTCTTCAAGTAACAAAGTCCAGTGCCTAGAAATGATTGATGATCTTCAGAAAACATTCATTCATGATTTCAGTAAACAGTTACGATACCGATATGTAATAATAATTGATTATCATTAGAACACACGATCACATTAAACCAGTTATTATTGCTACACATTGCAGATCAAGTAAACAAAATCAATAGCTTACTGGTTGTAATTTAAACCTTTCAGTAATCATTATTGCACATTACAATGTAACACTCAGTGGTTGCAGTTAAAAGAGCTTTGATTATTTCACCACAATCAAGTTCACACATGTATTTGGAATTATTAACCCCCTGTTGATCCTTAAAACCTCTTATCTTCATATCCTGAAATAAGAGTTTCTTTTTACATTTTCTTGAATATTTGAATATTTGAACATTTTTTGAGCACATTACTTAAACCGTTCCAAAGTTTAGTGCCACACACCGACACACAGAAACTTTTCTTTGTAGTTCTTATCAGTTTGGCCTTGAAGTTCCGACATCCCCTCAGCTTGTAGCCTCCTTCATATTCTAAGAACTGTTTTTGGATATTGAGTGGTAACGATTTCCCACTAGCGCTGTATAGAAGTTGCGCAGTGTGAAAATCCACAAGGTCATACAGTTTTAAAAGTTTACATTGATGAAATAAATTGTTTGTATGATCAAGACATCCGGCTTTATGTACAATTCTGATGGCTCATTTTTGAAGTAAAAAGAGAGGATGTAGTGAGCTCTTATAATTATTCCCCCAAATTTCTATACAGTGAAATATGGTAGAAGGAGCAGTACAATAAATATCTACTGTTGTATTCTAATATATGTTTAGATTTATTTATGATTGAAATACTTTTGGAGACTTCAGTTTGTATGTGTCTGATGTGTGGCCTCCAACTTAGTTTGTCATCAATAAAAACCCCAAAGAATTTGATTTCTGTAACACTTTCGGTTAAGACATTATTTATTTCAATTGAGAGCTCTTTATTTGAGTTATAGTTTCCAAAAAACATCACTTTGTTTTATCTAGGTTCAAAGATAATTTGTTGTAATCCATCCATAATTTTATTTTGTTTAACTCTGTGTTCACCACCTTGATAAGTTCCCTATGATTGTCTGTATAATAGAATATATTTGTGTCATCAGCAAATAATGAGTTTCATAAGCTTTGAGACATTGAATATATCATTTACGTAAATATTGAATAGCAGCGTGCCTAGAATTGATCCTTGTGGGACACCACAACTTATCTCTTTGGTTTCTGACGTATATTCATCAATCTTGCCAAACTGTTTCCTTCCTGTTAAATAGCTTTTGAACCAAGTTAGCGCCAATCCTCTTATCCCATACATTTCCAGTTTGTCAAGTAGGATGTCATGATTGAGAGTGTCAAATGCTTTTTTTTAAGTCAATGAAAATTCCAGCTGCATATTTCTTTTTGTCCAGAGCATTTGTGATTTCCTCCACAGCATCAATTATAGCCAATGAGGTTGATCTATGTTCTCTAAAACCATATTGGCTTTCATTTAAAATGTTATGCTTTTCAATAAATAAAGCTAATTTATCATTGAATATTTTTTCTAAAATTTTCTGAGAATTGTGGAAGAAGAGAAACAGGTCTATGGTTTGTAAATTGATGTTTGTCTCCACTCTTATAGATAGGAATCACTTTGGCTATTTTACCATTTGGCTATTTTAACCACATTTTTGCTGTCGTCATGCTTGCATTCACATAAAAATCCCACTTTTACTAAATGTCATTGGCATTTAGAAAAAAGAAAATTCAAAATATGTCGTACAAATTAAGTTGTGTTAAAACGTTACAGTGGTTTTTGGTTTAGCACTGTAAACCAAAAACGTGGTGTTGCTTCAAAAAGTAACCAAAACATGAATGACCCAAGAGTTGGGTTGAAGAAATATCCAAAGTGTTTAAAGAGTGAAGTAACAGAAATTAGCCTCCTTCACAGAGCATCCATTTTCAAAGTGTTCCCAGTGGTCTATTAATTATGATTATGCCGTTTATAGCCAAAAATAAAAGAAAACCTGTGTCATTTCCTATGCTTTTTTTCTCTATATATAATTTTTTCTGAGTTAGCTTAGGTGTTTAAGTGTTGGGTGAAAAATAACCCAATTTGGTCATTTTTAACTGTTTGTGTTCTACTGGGGTTCCCCCCAATCATTCAGCTTCCACTCCGTTAACTGCGATCAGGTGTGGGAACAGGTGGTTTGTCTCTGAAATCAGGCAGACTCCACTGCCACCAATGGTTCAAGCAGCAACAATGTGTGAAACTGGAGACCCTGAACCTAAACAGCTTCCTGGTAAGATGTGTGCTTAATTGAAGGTGTTTGTGTGATGCAGTAAATGGATTATGTGTGTGAGGTTTTTTACTCATTTCAGACTTTTTTGAAGTGAAACAGCAACATGGAGGGATGAGCTGTGAACAACAATAAGCTGTAGAAAAGAAAAATAACCCTCAAGAAGGGTGCAACGGGGTCAAAAGAATATTTGATAGCACAGACTGTCATTGGGATATGAATTATTTTTCTACAAAATGCAAACATTTGAGTTAAAGTTTTTCAACCTAATTCATTACGTCTACCCAAGTAAATATTGTTTTATAACTCAAATTTACATATTTATCTAACCAAATGTCATATTACTCCAAGTCATAAATTAAGATGTTTTTCCATCTTTATTGTGCTTCTTTTCTTGAACTCTCCTATTTCTAAGTTTGAGCCTGCAGATATTCTCATTTTTATATCAATGAAGTGATTGAAACAAAATGGATTTGCAACATGAAAAACATAATCAATTACCATTTCTCCAACTTTAGTATTGCTTTACTCAGCACTAAGGCTGCTGAATAAACTCCTCATCCTCTCCCTCCGTCTCACTCATGGTGCAGAAAGAATTAAACATAAAAAAACAAAAAAAAAAAAAAAAAAAAAGAATTAAACATAACAAGACAATTAACTCAGCAAAACAGTTAGACAGCTAAACAAACACATTTGGTCAAAAACTCACACTTAAACCCAAATCTGTCCAGACAGGCAAAGGGAATGGTATCCCACAATCCCTTGCGGTGGCGGTCCAACAGCAGCACCAAAGTTATACCGACTTAATTGAATAAATTTTAATGAAAGTAAAACAACTGTCTGATAACTACGCGTTAATTTTTAGCTGATTTAACTTAAAAAAATTGATTTATCTTAACTGAAGCAAAGTTGAGTTGAGTTGGAGTTGGATCAATGTAAAATAGTTTGACATTTTTCTGATGATAGAGGACATGTATAAGGAAAAATTTTAAAGAAATATACAGAAAATCGGACTTAAATTGCATTTCTGAGTATTTATTGAATTGTTGTGAATCAGGAGCAGATATAAAAATAACTTATTCGTGACAGAAATTATGCTGAACAAGCTCCCCTCAAACCTCCCTCCCCCCATTCTGATGCATCCACCTCCAGACAGATGGATGGCTCCAATATTGCTCTCCCTTTTGGTTGTTAGGGGTGTGAGGGACTGTAAGCTACTGGGGGAGTGGATGAACAGAGAGATCTCAGCAACAGGTAGGGGAAGGGGGGCAGAGTGGTTCCGGTCCATCGGTCCCGCCCACAACTCAGAGGGAAGTTTCTAAGGAACCGCTGTCGCTCTGCAGAAACTATGTCCTATAAAATTACTCTTGTTTTTATTTTTGGCTAAAAGCGGCATAATCATAATTAATAGACTACTGGGAACGCTTTGAAAATAGATCAAAAGTTGATCACAGTGGGTCTTTGAACAAAAACCTTATGGACAAAAAAGCTTTAGAAGTTCACTCCTCTTTATGGGAAGTGCACCCTTCAGTTTCATAACTTTGTATATGCAGCCAACAGAAATAGTGTAAAAACATAAAGATTTATTTTGTTGGTAGTGCGTGATGCTTAGTTAAACACCCAGCATCCAACTAATGAACAGATCCAGACTCGGAGAAGAGAGAAAATAGATTTCAGAGTAGAGCCAAACAGAAAGTCTTTTTATTTTTTAATGACCTGAAAAAAAATTGTAATTAAACATTTTCTGTTACTTTCATTCTAGAGCACAACTTTTTCTTCTTGGGGGCATCACTGACACTTTCATGCTATGATCACTAACAGAAGCACATCATAACTGATTCCCCGCCGCAGCCTCTCCTCCCTCCCTCGGGTCGTGAACAGAGAGCACAATCCAGCACGTTCTCGCGGACACGTGCTGTTGATTGTTTTTATTTGAATTGTGTGATCAACTGATGACAGGATTAAATGGAAGGCAAAAGTAAAAACAACCGGGGGACCAAAACAGAAAACGCAAAAGAGACAAAGATGTGGTGTTGTGAGAGACAGCAGGTATGTTATTATAGCCGTGTTAAAAACTACGAGGTTCCATTTGTGCCAAAAATATCAAAATGTGTTTTTGCGTCTACTGTTATGTCTTTGGTCCGTTGTCTACGTCTACTGATCGTGTTTTTGCGTCCACTGTCTATGCTTTGGGCTCATCGTCTGTCTATTGAACGAGTTCATTTTACATTGGTTCATGTACTACTAAGCAATATCTTCTGCGTGCCCATGATTCTTTGATTCTTACGTTGTAATTACTTTGTGATGTATATGCTTGCTCCATGCTTAAACTTTGCATTTGTCTTTGTCATTGTCCTTATCCCATGTCGTCTAACTACGGCGTCAGGAAAGTCCTTAGCAACAGTTGCTAGTGTCGTTTGCTACGTCGTCTCACCATGTCGTGTCCTCAGATCTTGTATTTTAAATTTTGCCAAAGTTGTCAGAGCAGTCCTTTGTACGGTCGGTAAATTGTTTCCTGTATTATCACGGAACATGTTTAAAAAAAAAACTTTATTGATAATCCTGCAAACGCGCACTGCCAGAAAGGGGGGGGGGTGCATGCGTACAACGGTTTCGCGTTCCCGTTTTAAGTTATTTAGTTGTAAGTTATTTAGAATATGGCTTCAATTCAATCTTGTGATGAAACTATTATTTAAAAGTCTTTTGAAAAGTAACTGAGTGACTGAGAAAAACTGAGTGACAGTAACTGCCCAAAAGTGGCTGGGATGGGCTCCATCAGCCCCGTGAACCCGAAAGGGAATAAGTGGAAGAAGATGAATGAATGAATGATATCAGTGATTTATTCCTAATAATATCTATAATATATCTATATATTCACTTCTAAATCAAGTCTCCAAAACCTGTTTACATTGATTTAGACCACATGTACTGTTGTTTTTTCTGCTACAAGGCAGATCTTCAACAAGAAAATAACGGTCTGCTGGAAAACATCCGCCAGCTGAGCCGGGAGCTCATGTTAAAGAAGCACATCATAGATCATTTTATACCACAGGAATATCAGGTCTGTATGTGCTCACATTAAAAAAACATTTGTAAATCACATTTCAGAAACGTTATTGTAACTTATCTTTAATTCAATTAGATTATGTCATATCATTTATAATGACATCCATATCAATTTGTTTTTTAATCTTGTATTGCATTATTACAGGTGAGTACTGAGTTTAACAGGGATGGATTTACGATGCCTCAAACCTTCATCAAGCACACCTCCTGGCCGACGATGAGGCCTGCTGTTAGCAAATAGCTCAACTCTTGCTTGTAGACGTATCAAACAGACCTAATGAGTTCAAATAGCACAAAATCGACTCCTAAAGCATCTCAAACTTTCAGCATTTGTTTGTAAAGACGGGCAGAACCATCAAATCTGGGTTTACACACTGACAAACATACTGTGTTGTTAATATACAGAATCCATTATCGACTCTTAAGCTTCTTTAATTTGTTCTCCGTTTTTCTTCTAGGAGAAGATTGAGAAAAATAGTTCGTGGAATGAAGATCTAGGAGAATGGCAGCTGGTGAGCTCACTTTGATTTGTGTTTGGTTGTCATTTTATTACATTAAAAATGTATTATAATTAAAGTAAATGAAGTGATTTATATTAGATTACAAGGCTTTCCCTTCATTTTGTTTCATTTATTTACATGCATATGTATATGTGTATATATATATATATCATGTTTGATTTGGTTTTCTTGAATTTTTAATTCAAAATCTGCTGCAGCAGCAAGATCTTATTTAACAGACGGGGTTTATTTGCTGCTGTCAGAATTAAAGACGTTAAAGTTGTTAATTGTATATAAAAATAAAACCTTTTTTGATTTCAGTTATTGTAAATATTCCAAAGCTACATGTTCTAAAAGAATAGCTAAATGACCACTTAAAAATGAAGTGTATTTTCTAAAATATAAAGTAAGATTTCGCTGGGTTGGTCTGTCACCAACTGGACCGAATGGCTCTTTTGATATTAAAGGTTGCAGACCCCTAGTCTAAGGGCAAGGATGCCAAGCTAACTTAGTTATTTTAGTTTAGCAACCAGCTATAGTTTATATTTTTTGACTGACTTCATGTCTTTGTACAGTTACCTGTGACTTTGACAATTGCATCATTATATTGGGCTATAAATAAAACTCAACTGAATTGAATTGAGTATGATTCTGCTAGACAGTCAATTTATAGGTTAAATGAAATATAACCTTTAAATCAAGTACAAATGTTCTCACCATAATTGATTTGATTTGATGTTTAAACATGGTAAATCCTTCGATGTATCGCATGCCGCCTCCTGAAGGATCAAACAACAGGATCAATTTCTTGTAGACATTGCCTGACTCCATTGGCTGACTCCGCCTCCTCTTACCCTCTCTCCCCCCCAGTCCCATTAGCGGACACAGATCAGTTTTGACGCAATTTTCTCGCAAGGAATGTGTCAAAAATTCAGAGCGCAGTTGTAGCGCACTTGTAATTTGCGCCAGCAGATTCGAGCACAGGCAGAAGCACATTTGAGCAGTTGTATTTACAGATTTGAAGTTGTAACTCTAAATGAACACATGCAAATGGAAATTTGTCAGTTCACAGCAGAAGATTTATACACAGATGCAGATTTTTGATGCACAAGTATTCACATTCTATATTACAAGATCTCAAATTAAATCTACAAGTGCATTCTTTGTGACACATTTTTACCTTCATACACGCACCTGCAGGGACGGAACTTCACTGTTTCAGGCTGTTAGAAACTCTAATATAAGAGATAATAAAAAACAAACAGTGGATCAGGTTTTTTTTCAAGCACTGATCTGCTGTCACCGCTGAACCCCGTTAAATTTGCGCAGGTTTGCCAGCTTTGCCTGAGACCACTGCTACTACGCGCGCCCCCCCGCATCGCATCTGGGCGCGCCCCACTATTTGAGAAGCACTGATTTAACAGATAAATAAATAAATCTATGTTTTTGTGGTGCCTGCGGAGATGCCCTGCCATGTTAGTCGTGCTGACATTGAGAGAACATGGTACACGCACATATAGCACAGCTTGAAAACAGTTGGTCTTTTTCAGACAACGTGAACGTTGTCAACATAACTCACTGGAAATCCAAAATACTTCCACACCAGCGACTTCAGTGAAAGAGGAGGGGATTCGAGTTCTGTCGATGGGTCTCCTGCAGTTTCCATGCTATCTTTTGAAAGGCTGTTAGAGGAGGTTGACCCGCAGCACTTCAACACAAGTGGTATTTTCCGCTTGGCAAGTATAACTGGACGCAACATGGGGGCGTGGCCGCGTGATCGACGAGTTCATTTTTTTATTTGAAGTTCGAGACTGTGTGACTTAATTTCGATCAATTTCGATTTGACACCCCTAGATGTCACCCACTCAACCAGAGGGAGAAGATGACGGGATTCAAGCAGGCCGTCACGGCGGATGAGATCCGTGGAACCATCGCAGTTCATAAGTTCGAGACGGATCAGGAGCCTCCGAAAACATTCACCTTTGACACTGTGTTTGGGCCTGACAGCAAACAGCTGGATGTGTAGAATCTCACAGCTCGCCCCATCGTAGACTCAGTACTTGAAGGTTATAATGGTACAGTTTGTGTGGTAACATGTTTTTATGATTCATCCTCTGAGTGACTTAACTTAAAAATGGAACAAAGGTTTCTGTATTGTTTTCTTTTTCCCGCCAATCTTTTTTTTTAAACATTACATTTTCCAAAATAAATACTGAGCCACTTTTCTGTACAGAAATCTCTGTGTCAAAGTCAGTTTTATGTTGAATGTTATATGCATTTTGACTAACATGCTTATGTTGTTTCCATCTGAACATTGCAGATCAAGAGTTTCCACGATTACATCTTTTCACAGTCCAAACCGGGGCTTAGCATTAGTTCCAAAACCTTTAACCGCACAAACAGTAGCTGCACTGAGAATGAAGAAAATAATAAAAAAATAAGGAAGCGAATTTATATAATCCCACCCCTGTTCTGCCGTAACCATTTTATTACATGATTTATTTATCATGATGCGGTTTATAACTTGAAAGAATTAAGAATCCTGAAGTATCAATAAAGCACATGACAAAGATGTAGAGCTGTGACGGTCTGGGATTTTGATGAACCACCAGGGGGCGCGGTGTCGCAGTTAAAAAATAAAAGTGCGGTGATGAGGTGATGCGGTTATCGTCACACCCCTACAAAGATGAATTACTGAAATTATGTAAGAAAAAAAAAAAAAGAAATCAACATGGCAAATGTAGATCATTTATCCAAAATATATGCAGATAATGTTTCTTATAAAGTCATGGATATGATTAATAAAGATAATACTGTACAGTATTTGAACAATTTCTTAGCTAAATTGAATCAATATCAAAAGTTAAAATACGTGCAAAATTGTGTTACATTAGGAAAATCATGAATCTTTTTTTTTTTCAATTTTTGGAGCAAGTGAAGTAATATTAGAAAACAAATGTAACAATTTGTAGTAATTGATATATCGTTTTTATTAAAGTTATTGTTTCTCTATAACAAGGTAAAGCTGTGAAGTAAAATAACAAGGGTCCATAATTTGTGTGGCATTATGAATCTAGGTAATTCCAACCACATTCACTCTCAAAGTGCATGTAAACTCATACTCACCCCAATGCAATATAAATGACCAGCTGGCATAGCACTACAATACCATCCAACTGTGTTCTAAATGTAACTCTGTCCATACCCCTTACATCGCACAACCTCGAACGGTCTCATAGGGTAAGAGGCCAACAGCATGGATGTCACTTCTCCTCACAGCCAACTAATTTATGGTGAGGAACTTTACCCACTTCCCATGAGTCTTAGGGGCTAAAGGCGGGGCTAACCCCCTGGTCGCCAGATTATCGGGCAATTTTTCAAATGAAAACATCTTTCAGATTCCGAAATAAAACAGAAGTAATAAAAGTAATTTTAGTTTTTTTGTGAGGTCGAGCACTAAAGAACAGAAAACAGGAAAGTACTGTGCAGATGTCAGCAGCCATATTATGGGTTACTTTTTATTTTTTTATTTTTTTTATTTGAACTTTAAACATACAGATAATAACAACACACAAAGAAGAGAGAGAAAAAGAAAAGAAAATAAATAACTAAAACAAAATATATAGAATTGTAGTTTACAATACTAGGGATTGTGATACAGCTTGTGATCTTCAATGAAAATACACAGTTTTATTGCATTTTTGTTTTTCATCAATGTCAGAGATTTAAAATATAAACTGATTTCTTTAAAAAATGTATTGAATAACGGTTTGTTTTTTAAGAATCTGCACTTGTGAATGAAAAAATTTACCAGATATTAACAAGGTATTGAATGTCAAATCAAATAGATTATCACCAGAAACTACTCCAAATAATATTATGGGTTACTGATGGGCTCCTTCAGGAGGAAGAGGAGGAGGAGGCCGGGGCGGACATGACGTCACTGATAAGCACCTCCAACAGTCTATCTTCCGCTAAACAGGCAAGCACACAGGTGAACATCGCTCTCCAGATTTCCCCTCATGAAAAGTCCTTCCTAGTGGTCACGGAAAGTCCGCGCAGCTGTGCTCCTGCAGGTAAACATCGTCAACTTGAAACGCTGGAAACGCATACGGCAGCCCTTTAAATGTGTGTGTTCACTCCCGGGCTGCTAAGGGCCTTGTTTACATCTCTGTCCCCCGGACTAGAGTAATGAGAGGCGGAGGCTTAGCAAGAGTGGGTGATGAAGCTTTGCAGATTCTTGACCACTTCAGCTTTTATCTGTTGGGGAGAAAACCTTTTCTTGTGTGTAAATCGCGACTTGCAAAGAAATTAATTCTGACTGTGGTTATTTGTTCGGTGTAATAAAAGCTACTTATTTGCTTGACATACTTGCTATCTCGTTAGCCTGGAAGCTAAATCCGGCTAGCGAGGGAGTTCAGTGCTTCGCTCATTTTATGCCGTGAAGTCGGAATAAATGCTCTCCGCCTGCAGGCTTTCAAACTCCTTGAATCCCATTCTGAGACTTGTTTCAAAACACGTTATCTAACCCGAGTTGATTGTGTTCCATTTGCCTGGCAAGATGTGTGTCACCCAGTTAGTTGCCTATTTTTAACCTGGCTTCAGCGGAATGCACGTCTGTCGGACGGCTGGCAGGCTTTTCCGAAGTTTAATATTTGTAAATGTATCCCTCCTCTGAGATCGTGTGTCTTTATGTAGCTGACTTTGATTAAATCATTATATAAGAGCTTTTTGTTTTGTGCAATATAGTTCTGCTTTTATATCCTGTTCACTTCCCAGTTTTACCACCAACATATTTTAGTATTATCTGTAAATGTTGTTTGGGTTTGTAAAACTCACAACTGAAGCTGAATTCCTGAGCTGCAAATCTTTAGAGACCAATATTAGTTTGTTTATAAATTGTGCTTCTTTAAGGTCAGATTGTGGGTAAACAAGGCGAGGAAAATCCCCAACATCCGAGGAGTGACATGCAAAAGTCACTAACTTTTTACAAGACAAATGCAAAAAAGCTTGAGTAATCCATCAGCTGTTTGCTATTACAACACAGTCCCAAAGCTATCGTGTGTCTTTAGTTTTGTAATATTCTTCTGTTTGTGCGTTTATTCCTCACAGCCGGAGTCACATCACTTCCAGACTCCATGTGGTTTTTGTTATTCTGCATTTTAAGATTGAAACCACAGTTTCAAAATGTTTGATTTGAATTTAGTTTTCCACAGATATTTTAATTTCCCTGATTAATGGCCTGCGTTTTAATGTTGCATCAACAAATCATTGTAAATCCACGTTTTTGTTTTTTTTGTTGTTGATGTAGGCTAAAAACCCACTACAGCCAACCCTTTAAAGTATTCCCAGTTGTCTTTGCTGTTTTTATCCAAAATTGAATTCAATTCATTTTTATTTATAAAGCTCAATATTATAACACAGATGTCTCGACGGGCTTCACTAATTCATGGAAATTCATTAAACATTTGCCTCTGAGTTGTGGGTGGAACTGTTGGCACTTCCCACCCTAGCTTACAGCCCCACACACCCCCAACCTAACATAACCAGTGCAACAAAAATGGTGAGCAATATGGCAGCTGTACAGTTTTTAGCCGGATGCTAGTTTGGAGGAGGAAAGACGTTCATGGATCTATTTGTCTGCAAAGATTTCATCAGAATGGAGCGGATCAGGGAGCTTGTGGCCCGTTGACTCTAGCTCCTATGTCACTGCTTCAGGCGTTTTTTGTCGACTGACTATGATTCACAACTATTCAAATGAAGCAATTTGTATCCTCTATCATGAGAAAAATGCCTCAGGACCATTTTCATCTGAGTGGGTCTTTACCTTTGAAGGGTATCACACGCTGTGGTGCTGAAGCTGACATTACAGCTGCAGTTTTAACAGCAAACAGGAAGGAAAAAAGGAAGAACAACAGAGGAAAGTGGAAGTTTCCTTATGGTGTGAGCTTATGGTGTGAGCTTAGATTCTCTCTTAGATTATCAAACAAAAATAAAACCCTGTTTAAACTATTTTTCAGTTTAACAAACAATGTGGACATTTTTTCTTTTGCTTCAGTTTTTTTTTGTCCCGATGAATTCAGAGCTTTTTAAAAATGTCCCTCTCGTCTCTTTTTCTCTTTGTCTTTCCAGGTTCCCTTCTTTTGCAGACGGAGCAGTAATCTGTGGCACAAATGAGTGACGGAGAGTGTGACTTTTTCTGCTTTTTCCGTTGCTGCTGAGCGCGCTCCATATGCGCCTCAGGCAGACGGGAAGGCAGGGTGTCCCCTAACAGTGGCACCAGGTGGACAAGTTGCTGGAAGAAAGCAGGGGGAGGGGGGGCGGAGCTCCACAACCATTTCAGCTACACCTGAACTAGGTGGATCTGGCAGGTAGGCAAGTCGTCTACCTGTCTGGGTGGTTGATTGAATCGACTGGATGTCCGTGGACATGAACAGCCAGGCTTCAGACAGCAACGAAGAGGACTTCGGGGTGAACTCTGAAGAGGAGGATGAGGACGATGGAGTGGATGAAGAAGTTGACATACCAGGTTATTATGAAGGCGTGGCCAGTGATGTGGAGCAACAGAGCGCTGATTCCTTTGACCCAGAGGAGTATCAGTTTACTTGTCTGACATATAAAGAGAGTCAGAGAGTGCTGATGGAGGAAGTGAACAATGTCGCTGCCGCACTGAAGGTGGGTGGGGCATGTTTTTTTTGTGTTTCTATGGAAAAAAGCAGAGATTGTTTTTGGGTGAAGATGCTTTTTCGTTATTCTTCGCTAAAACATAACATTTTTCTGGCTCTGTAATCAGGTTTTTGCATATTGTGTGAGATGAACTCAAAAGCACGGTTATATTTGCACAATATTGATATCAGCAGAAAATCCCATGAAAGGATCATTAATGAAATTGGCAGATCTAATACATTTTAGTTGATAATTGTGTGAGTTCTACTGACATCAAAATGTTTGCAGAGGTTTTTCATTTCTCTCCCCCTTAGCTTTCAGTTCACGATCGACACTTTCAGTACAGACTTCGTTTTTGTGCGCTGAGCCTGATTTTATGTGGGGGTGTGGCTTTGATTCTATTGGCTACCGGGACATGTTTGACATTTAGTGACAGAGGTTTTGCTGACTCCTGTGTCATCCCTCCTCTCATTTACCAAACTTTAGGAGAGCGTTAGCACTACTATTCGCCACAGACGATGTACTGGGGCAGAAATGACGTCACCATAACCTCTATCTCATGATGTCAATCATGTCCTGTCACCAGTGGACTCAACGGCCCACCGCCAGATCTGAAAGACCCCAATTGAAGCTGATGGAAAGATGAGAGGGAGAGAAACAGAAACATTAAAACTCCAAATTCAAAACAGGAGCTGTTCCAAATAAACTTTTTTTTTTGGTCAACAATTTTGGGTTTATAGGTTTTTAGCATTTCTGCAGATTAAAAATATATATTCTTTAAAAAGGTCAACTTGTTTACAATGTCTACTTTCAAGTTAAAAACTGCTTTCAAATGTTCCTTTTTTTTTGCAAATATACACTGGTTTTTTAATTTACCTAAATACAAAAACCTTAAGCAGATTCGGATTTGATCCCACGTGTCAGTTCTGTGGAAATGTTTTAAAATCATAGAGAAAAAGAACAGACTTATTAGTTGCGATAAGCAGCAGTGATGTGTTGGGAAGTGCTCCCACACAATATAGGGAATAGTGTAATTGATCAGCATTAATATTTGTTGACAATTGCTTGCAGGAATGTTGTCTGTAGTTTTTCTTTTGCTTTGTTTTGAAGGAATCAAAGTGAAACGTTTCATTTCTGCTTCTTCCTTTTGCAGGTTTTACCCTCAGTGGCCAAACTGATCCTGGTTCATTTTTACTGGCAGGTTTCACAAATCCTGGACAGGTTTGTTTTCATTTTTCTGGATGTTTCTTCTGTGCTGCTAACTTTTCTCTCCTCGTTTTATTTATCATATTTTCCTATTAAAATAATCTAGATTTTTTTGCTTGTATGATTCTTTAATGTTGAGAAATTACAAGTTGTGAAATTGTTAATGCATCTAAAGAATATTCTTTTTCCTTCGCGGATCAATCCTTTTTAATCGGCAGAATAAAAACAGGTGTAACACGTTAGTTAAAACTAGAAAGGACATAATTACGGGTTTTAGTTTGAATGTCTCAGCAAATGCATTCTGATTTGTCTGTTGATGGTGAATTGGAAAGCATCTTTTTCCTCTCGTGTTAAGTGGACCTCGTGGTTTTTTTCCTCATTCCCTACAGATGCAAGTCCAACCCCTCTCTTCTAATGTCTGATGCTCTGGTCCAGCCCCCCAGCAGCAGCAGATTAGTCACTGTGAGTGTGTTTTGCTCCATTCTCTTTAACCACAAAGTGCCATCAGTGTTAAATGCTGATGTTGCTTTAAAGCTGCAGCAGCTGCTGCTGTTTACTTGATCTTTTCTGTACATCCAGCAGCTTGAACCACTGATCTAATAATCCGATCCATCGTTGGAGTACAGTAAACATCTTCAAATAAGTCAGGCTGTTGATTATAAAACAGAAACTGATTTCTATTCAAAATATGGCCATATTAAATTAAAATAACCTCATTTTGGTGTTTAAAACTCTGCAGTTTTGTGGCGCATCAGGCTTGTGTCGGCGTGTTTCATGATTGCTGCCTTTGCTTTTTTCAGGCCCCTCAGTCCCTCCAGTGTGGTGTGTGTCTACAGGTTGTCAGGAGGGACTACTTGCTGACTCTGCCCTGTCAGCATTATTTCTGCACAGCATGCTGGGAGCAGCACTGCACTGTTTTAGTCAAAGAAGGCACAGGAGTAGGTGAGTATTCCGTGGTCTTCATGTTGGTCATCAAAGCTGTTATTTTTGACCAACTCAGTATTTAAAAGTGAAAAAACAGGTTATGAATTATTGTATTCCTGTTTTTATTTAATTAAAAAGTGTTGAAGCTTTGGATAATTTTCAGAGTAAATCTTTTATTTAACCCCATGATGCCTTATTTTATTTTCCGGCAAAAAAAATACAGATTCTTTTACATTCAAGTAGATGCTAAATAAGTTAAAATAGTTCCATTTACCATAGCACATAAAATGGACAAAATCTGCAAATTTGTGACAAATGGAAGACCTGTTTACATCTCTATGAAGTGGCTTTTATTCATGCAGCACAGTCATTTCCAGTCATTTCACTGAAATAAGCTGTAAAAAAACACCACTATAAAAACAAAAACAAATTAAAAACCCCAAACTCAGTGTTAAGGTCCTGTCAATGGAGAAATTGCAGATTTCTAAACTCTTAACTGTGAAATGCAAAGAAGCAGTTGAAACTTTTGTTTAGGCACGGATCAATCTTGCACTTTCAGCATTTGACAACAGTCTGGTCCTTGCATTGTGGAAATGTGTTTGAATGTACACGAGTCTCATCATCATTGCTGCTCCACTCATTGCTGTTTTCATCACCTGGTATCAGAAAAGAAGAGGAATCAGGAATTTCATCTGTTCCATGTGTGTTCCATTGTGTTAACACTGTTCCAATCATAAATATCATAAACAGCCACAACAGGATTTTGTAATCTCCTGGTTCAGGAGTGGATTCTTCATCACGGTCTTTGAGGTCCACGTGCTGCTTTCCATACAAGGATTCATTTAGATTCCTCTTTTGTAGAACTGCAGATCTAAAGAAAACCAACGGACAGAAATTATATTTATATCCCACCACAATCTTTGTGAAATGATTATAATTTCTAGGTGGAATGGCAGTTTCTAAAGAAAATGTGTGTGCGCACTGAACGCCATTTAGATGCCACACACTATTTGCAGAGAGTAACCTTAGTGGCCAAATGAGGCATTTTAGAAAACAGAAGTCGTCAAAAACCTTCAGAAGCATCCATCACTCATGCTGGGGTCTTTGTGGTAGCGATAAAAGTACAAAATAGGCCTGTTGTCTTTGCACAACTTGCCTGAAATTGGACGTTTTTTTTTTTTTTCAAGATTGCAATATGAAATTGCAGATCCAGCATCAGGCAGTCATTTTAAACACAAACATGAACACACACTCACCCCCCCATCCCCCAACTCTTAACATCCCACTCTCTCCTTTATCTCTTCTTTTTCTTTCCGTTCGGTCCGACTAGACATGTATGCAAGCATAATAAAGTTTAGCCTCAAATACAAAAGGGGTTTATACAAATATACACCTCATGTGTATACAAATATACACATCACTTACATGATTCATACC
Organism: Oryzias sinensis; assembly: GCA_037389245.1. Classification (NCBI taxonomy): domain Eukaryota; kingdom Metazoa; phylum Chordata; class Actinopteri; order Beloniformes; family Adrianichthyidae; genus Oryzias; species Oryzias sinensis. The sequence continues at coordinate 6,071,838 of CM074492.1, forward strand.
CTCCTATTGTAACAGTAAAATGTTTCCAATACAAAAGACCTTCAGCTTTTATTTGTCTGCTCAGTTTCTGGGCAGGACAAGTTAATTATAAAATAAAAACTGAAAGGAAGTAGATGGTGTTCCTCTGCTTGTGACCTTTCCTAAGAGGAACTAATGCTTACTGAAGGCTCCCAGGCATGAGTTGAAAGTGGATCAACCAGTAGTGGAGGAATATGGACAAGTGTTTATATTTGTGTTGATGTAAAATAGGCAGACAAACTTGAGGGACAAAAGACGCCTTGATTAAGTTTTTGTAACTCCAGTCTGGCATGAACTTTTACAGTCATCCCTCATTTTAATCCGTGTGTCAGCGGGTTAGCAGATGGGTGTGTAAGTTGTGTGCAGTCAGACTGCATACAACTGTTGTGTGTGTGTGTTTGTGCCTGCCCATGTAGTACTTCATAATGGCCTCTCTGATAAGGTCAGTCCACACCGCTGGAGTCTGATAAGAGGCTCTATCTGCTGGAGTGTTGATAGTTTAGTGGTGACTGCTGACCCAGATCCACCTTTTCAGTCTGCGTTATTCTGCTTCGAACACAATCCTAATGGAATTTTGTGTGTCGGTGATGAACTTTGTGTACAAACAGAAACAATACTGATGCGGGGCTTGACCTGATCAGCCAGCTTTAGCGCTCGAGAGGACAAAGAACGGAAAATCTTTAGAGGATTTAGATTAAGACACATATTGCAGGTTTTCTGGTGTATAAACATTCCTAAAGTCAGATATATCCATTTCTGATCTGTTATTTTTGAAGAAACAGATCACCTCCTGCTTCCTGTTGCCTGATGCTTAAGCATACATTGTGTGTGTGTGTGTGTTTAGGTATCTCGTGTATGGCTCAGGACTGTCCTCTCCGGATGCCAGAGGACTTTGTTCTGCCTCTGCTGCAGGGAGAGGAGCTGAAGGACAAATACAGACGCTACCTCTTTAGAGACTACATCGAGGTATCTGGCTGCTGATACTACCCCTTCAGTTCAGGAGAGACCTTTGTCTGTATGAGAGAAATGGGTCATACTTAAAAAAAACAACAACAAAGATTACTGGTATTCTAAATTGAATCGATCATCTTTTAAAAAAATGCTATATCAATTTACCAAATCCATAAGGAAATTTTTCATTTAAAGTAAATTCCTGGATTTCTTTTAGGCAAAAAAAACAGCTTCGTGGTGATTCTGATGTAAAGAATTCTTATGTTATTCATTAAACGTCCACCTTGTTCTAGTTTAGATTACTAATTGAACGAAATCTGTATATTTTAGCTAGAATTATTATAAATTAATGTATGTGTAATCAAATTGTATCTTAAAGTAAATGTGTGATCTCAATTATCAAATTCATTTAGTGTTTCAGTTTGTACAGAGCAAACCAAAGTAAAAAGTGTTGTTCCTGATGTTCAAAACTGGTCGAAATATAACATTTTTTTATAAGTTAACAGTCCCGATAAGAATTGTAAAGCAGAGCACGTCCGTCTTCCTCTTGTTGTTTTGACCCGCCCAGTCACGTGGCTTTGTTCCAGCTTTGGTCCATAACAGAACGGGCCGCTTGATGCCAGTCTAAATACAGACCAAACCAAGGTTCAGGACTTAAGCCGGACCAAATTAGGCAAACTGCACCGGAACAAAGGATTTTTCCTAAAACATTGAAAACAGTTGCTTTTTTTTTCTTCAAACGCAAGAAGATAAAACTAAAGTGGGGAGAACAATCATAATTTCTACATTTCTAAACTGGAGTTTGGTTATTTGTCAAATTTCTGTTTCCTGGAGATTGAATCATTCTTGCATTTGTCTGCAGAGTCACTTCCGGTTGCAGTTGTGTCCCGGTGCAGACTGCCCCATCGTCATCAAGGTGCAGGAGCCTCGGGCGCGCAGAGTTCAGTGTAGCCGCTGTGGTGAAGTCTTCTGGTAGGAGGAGCCAGCAAACATCATCAGAAAGCAATATGCCTAAGAACAGCTAAGAGCATTTGAATGTTTTGTTGCTGTTGATCTCTCTAAAAGTTATGATTTGAAAGAAAATGCTTGAAAAGTCAGATGTAGCCAGATTTTTTTTTGATGGCCACTTAACTGTCTGTTTACATGGAGGACGTTTGATGCTGTTTTTATGAATTTTTCTTTTTCTCTCTCTTAGTTTTAAATGCCGTCAGATGTACCATGCTCCCACAGACTGTGCAACCATTCGGAAATGGCTGACCAAATGTGCAGACGACTCAGAGACTGCAAACTACATTAGTGCACACACTAAAGATGTACGATGAGCGCTCACAAACCCACCTTAACAGACATAAAACTCTTCATTTTGGCCTGTTTTAAAATCTTTAAGAGTATAGAAATCTAAACATTTTTTGATCATATTTGAACTTTGTAGATTTTGAAGCTGGAATATAAAAGCTGTTTGTTGTTTCTTTAGTGTCCAAAGTGCAATATCTGCATCGAGAAGAATGGAGGGTGTAATCACATGGTGAGTGGGAGCTGTGAGTCACCCTTTCTTAGAAAAGCGGGATCATTTATTCATATTACAGGAATCTAAACATGAACTGCTGAAAACTGAAAGATCTTGCAGCAGATCTCTGGTTACTCAACTTGACTCTTCTGTGTGTGTTTGTCTTTTATTTTTCCAGCAATGTTCCAAGTGCAAACACGGTGAGTCCTTTATCTGTGTTTCATATCCCCTTGGAGCCATAATATACCTTAAAAGAAAGTCACTAATCGGAACAAAAAAAGACGCCTTTGCAGGAAATTCTATGCATGGCTTTTGTTTATCCTTTTAGCAGCAACTAAAGAAACTATTTTGTCAAGATGAGCTAAAATTGCAGGTCTTGTAATAATTTATAATTATAATTTTCCATTTAATCTAAAGATTAATTTTCATCAGTTTATCACCTCTTTGTTTTTTTTTTGACTGATGAAACCATATTTTTATCTGCAAATAGTGTACATGCATAGAAATTCCTGATTGTTGATAGTTGAAGAGAAAATGAGATTTGATTCTCTTACTTTTTGTGAGACTGACAGTTTATTAACTACAGTGGTACATGCAGAGTCCATAATGGAATTTGTTTGTTCTGAAAGACTTCTGCTGGATGTGCCTTGGAGACTGGAAGAGTCACGGCAGTGAATACTACGAGTGCAGCCGCTACAAAGAAAACCCGGATATAGTTAACCAGAGCCAGCAAGCTCAGGCCAGAGAGGCCCTGAAGAAATACCTCTTCTACTTTGAGAGGGTGAGTTTAAGTTTGTTTTTTAGAGAGAGTCTATTTAAACTCAATGAAAAGTAAAAATGGACATCCTCAAAAACCCACTCCAATCATCTTTGAGCTGTTTTAGAGTCCTCCTCCCATGAAAATCATGTTTTTTTGCGTGTTGCATTTTTCTTATGAATGAGAACAAAAATAATATGAAATTGTTTTTGCATTTCTGAGTATTTCTCCCGGGCTTTAGCTCCTGATCTGCCCCCTCGCCCACCCATGCACAAAGCTCAGGTGGGAAGAAATTAACTTTTATGCTGCATTCTCCGCATGTATTTTAAGCCAAGAGCTGAATTTGTTGTTGGGCGGGCGTATTTAAAATTAACAGAAGTCTAATTAATGTTCTCTGCGTTTTACATTCCCTCTCTGACCAAGTTTGAAGGCTTGCTGTCCCGCATCCTTGAGAGGGTAAAGCTAAAAAGCAAGGCCAATTAGAGGGACCATTTTATTATTGCCTCCATTAAAGCGAAGGCAACAGTTTTGAGTGCCGGTCACTCAAAATCGCGCTCGGACCTCAGAGTTGTGTCTTTACTAGGGCTGCATGATATGAGGAAAACTCGCAATATGCTATATTAGTGATTAATATTGCGATAACGATATAATTTGCGGTATATGAACAAACGACCTAACAACCAAAAAACATCATTCCCATTTTGGGCAACAGTTTAAAAATTGTACACTTTTTTTAAAAATTAAAAGTGTGGCCAAGAAAAAAAGTTTTATATCATTCCCAATGGTTCGCCAATCTAATATTACCGGTGCAACAAACATGGCGAGCAACATCGGAGCTATCCAGCCGTACAATTTAGATCCAGATTCCAGCTCAGACAAAGTAAGGGCGTGCAGATCTATTTGTCTGCAAGGTAACATCAAAGATACTGGCCGAACAAGGCATAGAAAAATCCTGGCGGGCAGAAGCAACCCTTTTTCATACGGCATATTTTCCATCTTTATTTAAATAAAGAAATTCTCAAGTACAATTTTACTTCATTATATATATATATATATATATATATATATATATATATATATATATATATATATATATATATATATATATATATATATATATATACATGTCCTCCTCATTATAAAAAAATACACAGATAATGTTAAAAACAATTTTTCATTGGAGTAGTCTTAAGTGCTGTGGTCTAAAAAGAAGAAAAGGCTTCATAAATTTGTGACAGAAATCTTTACATTTCTTTTGTTCAGATCTGACAAATTAATATCACTTTCTACTAGTTGTCAACTTAACATACTTATGTTTTTTAGTTGTATATACTTTTTATTTATGTGGAAAATACATGAATTTGCACCTCAGAGTTTTTTATATTTATATAATTTGAATCACAGTGGGAGAACCACAACAAAGTCTCTACGGCTGGAAGCTCAGACGTACCATAGGATCCAGGAGAAGATCCAGGAAAGAGTAATGAACAATCTGGGAACGTGGATTGACTGGCAGTACCTGCATAATGCTGCAAAGCTCCTTGCTAAGGTATAGTTAAGACGTTGCTGTGACTCCTCAGATATGTCAGTAGATCTCATAAAACAAAGGCTGCACCTTTGCCATTGCACTATATTGATTAACTGTGGATCTGTGTAATGCATTTTCTGCACTATACTGCGCATGGGATTATAAGGCACACCACACCGTCAGTGGTCTATGTTCTAATTTGTCATATATTAGTCACACTAAACTATAAGACGAGACAAAAGAGGGAGAGAGATAAGTGTCGATCAGACTTTATGAACTACATTCACCACAATTCTAATTCTTCTTTGTGACATGCTACACGTTTGTCACGTTGGCGCATTCACCTCCTCTAGAACTTATAACCTTGTTTGTAACACAAAAAAAAGACTGTCTGACACCGCTTCCATCTTCAGCGTTGATAGCATATTTACAATATCTGCGAGCTTGTAAAAAAACTGTGGCTCATGTTTGGACAAGAGCCATGGTGTACCCTCTCCAAAAATCCACTTTTGCCATCAATCAAAACCCACAGCCAAAATGAATCCATATATAAGGTGCTCCGCATTGTACGTTGTGCTTTTTTCACCCGTGGTTATGAGCTCTGGGTAATAATAGAAAGAACGAGGTCCTGAAAACAAGGGAGAGGCTCGGGTAGGAGGCCACTTGAGGTGGCTCCAGGCATCTGTGCAGGATGCCTCCTGGGCCGCCTCCTGGAGAGGTGTTCGGACATGTCCCACTGAGCGGAGCCCCGGGGGAAGAGCCAGGACACGCTGGAGAGACTACTCTCAGCTGGGAAAAAGCTGGAGGAAGTGGCTGGAGAGAGGAAAGTCTGGGCATTTTTGTAGACTGCTGTCCCAGCAAGTCGTGACCTAGTGCTGGATTAGCAGAAGAAGATGGATATATGATGTCTTTTTTTAATTAAAAAAAAACTTAAACATGCTGCTAAAGTGCAGAAGATGATACTGATTCAAATAATTTTATCATTCCAAAATCCTTTTAGCATAAAGCTGAATATTTTCTGTGTTTTCAGTGTCGCCTTCCACACACTGCAGTACACCTATCCTTATGTACCTATTACATGGAGTCTGGGCCTTGGGAAGCAGCTATTGGGGAAGCTTTTTGTTTGTGCTGTTGTTGTGTTTAATGTTGAAACTCTTTCTGCCCTTTCATTGTTTCTTCTTCACCGTCTTCTACAGTTTGAGTATCAACAAGCGCAGCTTGAAGCAGAGATAGAGAACCTGTCCTGGAAGGTGGAGCGGGCCGACAGCTATGAGAGGGGAGTGGTGGGAGGCGAGGGGGACCTCAGTGCGAGTGACAGAGGGGTAAGAGACCAGAGCAGGAGCTGAACGATGGGGTGGAAAACGACGACACTATCAGAACAAGATGCGTTTTGACTAATTTATTTTCTGCTTTTGCTTCATACAGGATCTGGAGAATCAGATGCATTTTCAGAAACAGAAGCGGCAGACGCTGTTGAAGGATTTTCCTGACACCACGGGGCTCGATTGTGACTGCAGAGCACCAGCATCTCTCCTTCCTCACCTTTTTTTCTCGTCTCTTCCTCTGCTTCCTTCCATGACTTTCTCTCAGTGCAGCCACACCATTCGCTTTCACTCGTCCATTTGCATCCCTTTATTTTTGCCTTTTGCCTCCTCCCATTTTGTAACTGGGGTGCAAGTATCATGACCGTCTTATGCCCGCCACTTTCGTGTTTTTCATTTGTTGCTCCTCATGCCTACGGTTTTTGGTTTAGAGCATTAACCCCACCATGGTAACACTTGTTTCCAGCTTTTCAGATCTGATTATCTTGAGGTAAGTCTGAGCTTTAAGTCTATGAAAACCTGCCAGGTCCTCCTCTCCCCATGAAATTAGAGCGTATCCATGATAGCATAAACGTTTTTTTTGAGATTGGAGAAGCAGCCTATTCGTTACCCTTCAATCCCACAAAAAGCACATGGGCGAAATGTTAAGGAAAAGCTTATTGGTATTAGGTAGACAGAAGTTAAAATGTTTTCTTCAGACAGATATACGCCTGTTATGCGTTGTAATTTTTTTTGGCATATTGTAAAACCATAATGAGTAGCAGGTGCTGACTGATGGTCGATGAGTTTCACTCCCTGAGTTTTGTCTGGTTACCAGCAAATGTGAAATTTAGTTTAATCTCAAGTGAGATTAATGAGAATGATCAATATCTAAATATAAAATGCTACAGAATTGATGGAGAGGTTGTTGTATGACATTGTTAGTTTAGTGCTGCAAACGTCCATCTGTGCAGTTGGTGATACTTCAGAAGATTTTGCTATTTCCCAACAAAATCAGGTACGAGCAACAGTGAAGCCAGCAGGCGTTCCTTCAGTGTATTATTTTTTTTATATCACCTTTAAAAGGAATAAATCCTGTGTAGTTATAATTTAGCCGAATTTAATTTTCCTTTGCATTGAAAAGGTTAAACAGATGAGCGTGTATGTAGATGGCAGCTATTCGGCAGATGGTGATGGGATGACATGAATCTACCTTGTTGGTGTATAATATTAATACTGCTATGACAGTTTGCTAACTTTTTTTTTTTCAGGAAAAGAAGTGTAGATTAGAGGCAAGTGGGTTCCTCGTTGAAGTGTGATAATAATGCGCTATTCATTGATTGGGTGATCTAAAGCCATGTATGATGATGAAATAAGTGTAATCTCAGTCATTCACACACTAAGAACAACAAGGTGTCCCACTGACATCTCTTTCATAGTGTGCACCTGCCCACACTCCATAACAGAAAACCAACATTTCCTGTTAGTTTGTCTCCTGTTGTGTTGTGCTTCTACTCTTTAGTCATCCCTTTGTTTTTCTTTCTTTCTGTTTTCTTTTTAACCCATTGTTCACGTTTCTTCTGGAAAACAGCTGTGTTGATCGTTTCAAAAAAAATGTAAAAAAAGAGAAAAAAAACACCAAAAAAAAAGCTGTAATTTTCAACGGTTGTACATTAATACAGAAATAGAGTTACTGAGAGAGTTTTTAAAACTGGATTTCATCTATATGTTTTTGTTTTGGTTTTTCTGAGTACAAATATACACAAGCATGTCAAATACACACAAAAATTACTAATTATTTAAAAGCGAAACAAAATGTTTTAATGTTACTTTTGAAAGCTATGCTTTGAAATCTATCAAATATATTGTCATAACTGACTTAAACACATCTATTTTCATTTAATGTACATGAATCCATCAGCTTTAAAACTATCAAGTTAAAGGGGTTGTATGTGCTAAGATAACATTTAATTCCATATTTCTTTTTAACTATCTGTCCCTTAAATGTAATTTCCATGGCAACATTGTTGTGCCTTTAACATGTATTACCTGTGGACACCCTAAATTAAAGAATTTTCATAAAATAACTATATAATACTGTGGCCAAGCACGTCATACCCAAACTTCAAAATGGTTCCAGACCTATTCACTAGTTCCATTAATTTTCAAAAGCACAAAAAACTTACAACAATAAAGATGAACAGATTCTGCGCAGCTGATTCTTTTCTTAGGCTTGAAAAGCCCTGAAATATATTATAACTTGGTTATCTTGGTACAGACTTTGGGAATTCAAAAATGTTCCATAACAAAAAGATTTAATCTTTAACTTGACATGACTAATTATAAAGAAAAGACAGGGGTTTGCATAAAAAGTTTGCTTTATTTGTGTAATATATTGATATCAACATTTATTTGAAAAAACACCAAACGTTTGTTTTTGTTTTTTCATTTTAGTTTGTAAATTGTAAAGAAGAAAACAAGTTACATTTACAAATTAAAAGCAAGTTTCATTTCATGTATTTTATTCAAAAAAAGCTAATTCAATTTTTAGGTTGTGTTTTTTTAAACGTGTATGCAGAGATGTTATTACGTCATTATCGGAAATAACACCAACATCGATCATGTTGAAGCCAATAAGTTATATCGCTAGAGGAGACACGCCCGCTTTAAGCCTGGCCGACGGTGGCGGAGCGCGACGCCATCTTAGTGAGGTCGACGACGCCCACATGACAATGATTTCTATGGCCTTTGGTGGCATCTAAGTAGCTTTTTATATACTATATATATTTTAGTTATATATATATATATATATATCATTTGTTGTTAAGAGAAACAGTCTGTTTTAAAAGCTCAAACTTTAATGAAAATGCATTGTTGCAGGACTTCTTACAATAAAAACTTATTACAAAGAATTTTCAAAATAATTTTTAAACATTGAGAAGTTTTAGACCTCTTTTACATGCTCAATTTAAATTATTTAGAAAAGCAACAATATGTCAATAATATCAATAGTAAGGAGTCAATACAAATAACAATAAATAAATAAGTCAATAAAAAATAAGTCTATTAATAATAATAATAAATAAATATTCAAAAAGAAGTCAAAAAGTGATAATTTGCACCTAAAAAAACAACAACAAAGAAAAAACAATAGTTATACTTATTCAGTTCATGTGAGTGATCAATTTATTACTTAACATAGATGTATATGTGGTATAGTGTGGGTTTCAAGCAAACAGTCTGTACCTGTCATAAAATGTGAGCTTACAAATGTTTTGAACATAGCCAGACTCTATTTCTGGTTGGTAACCACAGTGTTCCATCTGGGTTAGCTCTTTTTATTGCTAAGAACCACTTTTTCCTTAAGTCTGAATCCACTGAAAACCTGCAAGAAAAGTTCAGTCTCTGAGTCAAGAAATGCTGCAAATCTATATTACTATAATAGCCCTAGTATGCTGTATACAGGTTTAGCAAAATAAATGCACATTTATATGCGACAGCGAATTTATCGTACATCATGCAGCATGTTGATAATAGCCCTGCAGCATCATGCATGTCAACATGTGTATGATTAATGAAGCCCCTGCAGCATTAAAAGAAAAAAATCAAAATACCTACCCGTGAAATGATAAACCTTCCTCCTTCGTGGACTCATTTCTCTGATTTTGGCAGTTGAAACCTGCCCAATGAACTGGTATTATGCAAAAAGTGTGTTCACATGCATGCACTGCAGTAGTAACTTGACCTCACAAGATGGCAGTGCTCTCCTCCCATGAGGAACCGTGATGTCTCCTCTAGCGATACTAACTCATTGGTTGAAACCAATGAGTTATATCTGTGGCCTTCAATTTATTAAAATGTAATTATAATATCAAAAATATTCCTGTTAATCTCTCAAATTTTTATCATCAGGCTCTTCTTGCTTGGAAGTTATGTTATAGTCACAATTTTTCCCATCATTTATTGCTTTTCAAGCAATAAATCAAATTTCTCACCACATAAAAGTATCATTTGGAACAATGAAGACATAATACGGAATAAATCTTTATTTAAACAAAACTGGGTGGATAAAAAAAGAATTTTTGTTTCGGATCTTTTTGATGAGAATGGGCGATTTTGGATTATAGCAGTTTGTAAATAAGCGTGTTTTTCAATAACAAGCAAATAAATTTAACAGTGTAATGAAAACCTACCTGGGATTCTTAGCATGCCTTCTTATGGTCAGCTGATGACCTCTCACCTTAAAAATCAGAAGCCTCTAAAATTAGCTTCCTCCTTTATCAATTAATGAGTATTGATATCCTCAAAAGTGAAATAACAAATATATTAAATAATACTTTAGAGAGTGAAAAAAAAAGAAACATTAAACCGAAAGGAGAAATCTTTTGGAACAATCTTTTAAATGATATAAATTGGAAAAAAGCATGGCTACTACCAGATACATTTTGTTATAAATAACAAAATTAAAAGAAATACAAAAAGAATTCTACATAACATTTACCCCTGAAATATCATTTTATATCCAAATTTTCAAATATAAAAAATAATTGTTTTTGTATTGACTTCCCTGAATCAGTTCTTCACCTTTTCTACTTTGTAAATTTTCCACCATAATGATTTGGGAACCAATTAGAACGTTTGGTAAACATCAAATTTAATTGTGATATTAGTTATAAATCCCCTCATATTTCAATTCTGATGATAAAAAAGTAGAAAATAGTGATAATTTCATTATTTCTCCATTCAAATCTTACATAGAGGAATTATTACAAAAGAATAATCAGGGTGCAGAATAAATAAACAACTCCCAATTTTGCCAATATTTAAGATCCGAGATGCTTCAGTTTATGAATATATTAAAATAAATTATACACCAAAGCAAGTAACACTGGAACAATTTGTGCCTTTTTATTTAATGTGTAATCCTATCTAAGAAAACTTTGTATTGTAAGCATTATTATTTATTTTTTTTTTATATTCTCTTTTTATATAATTTAGATACTTTATTTTCTTATCAGCAAGTTCTATTTTTATATATTTCTGATACGATTATTACTTGAGGTCATCAAATAAGTCTTGAATGATGGCGTTGATGGCGTATATAATTTAAGATACTTTATTTTCTTATCAGCAAGTTCTATTTTTTATATATTTCTGATACGATTATTGCCAAGGTCATCAAATAAGTCAACGAATGATGGCGTTGATTATTACTGCTGATCGTGTCTAGGTCCTTGATGTTAGATTTTATGTTAACGCTTTTGTTCAGCTAAAAGATTAAAAACGAGCAAATGTGTATCAATAATAAAGTTGTTAAGGGGAAAAAAATGGGTTATATCTCCCGACTAGGGGACAGGGGAGAACATGAGCTTGGAGCCTCGTAAAAGCAGCGAGGCCTTAAAAAGGAAGAATTTTATTTAATATAAATACGTATTTTTGTCTCCATCTTTGCTCGATAGCCAATACTAAAAAAAAACCCCGTCTTATGTTCCTCCTCTTTACGAAGGGTCGAGTAGGGGGGCGACAGGATCTTAGCTTGCTGCTCGGTAGAGAAAAGTTCTGGTTACTTTCCTTTCTCGTGTAATGACAGTATTGTGATTAATCTGGCGTTACGTCAACATTAAGTTACTGTAAATTTGTACTGGTCGAGGCATTGTCACGTTATGGCGGACTACCTCATCAGCGGGCAAACGGGTTACGTCCCTGACGATGGGTTGAGCGGCCAGCAGCTCTTCAACGGAGGAGACGGACTCACCTACAAGTAAAGCCGCAAAGCTCACTTTCACACGTGGGGAAAATCATCCATGCCGTTATTGTTACTCCACCTCTGCAAACCAATCCTTAAAGAAATGCTGCATTCTAATTCATAATCATAAGTATCTGATAATGTATTATTCTAGATCAAGTGCGACATTAAGGCTCTAATATTCCAACTTCTCTGTTTTTGTGGGGACATAGTATGTTTAAATTATACACCATTATTTCATAAATAACCACGGACCGACTATTGCAGAGTTTTTTTAGACTTTAAAGTTGGCTTCTAGTGGTGACCCAGTCTTTGGGCGTGCTGGCGCCCGGAGTCCTAATTTAGATCCTGGTTATTGTGCCTCTGTCTCTCTTAAAGTAGGTCTAGTGATTCCAGTGCAGCTGACTTTACAGATCCATTTTTTAAATCTATTGTGAAAGCGTTCCCAGTGGTCTTTTAATTATGATCAGTCATTTTTTAACCAAATAATAATAATTTAAAAAAAAAAACCTGTGTGGTTTATGTGTGACTGGGGTGTCAGACTCAAGTGCAGTGGGCCAAAATTAGGCATTGAAGTAACGTCACGGGCCAAACTTCATATCTATTGAAAAATTGACTGCAACTGATATGTTTTGTTTAGAAACTTTCATATGGAAGCAAACTTTTAGTTTGTAAACACAGAAACTGGAACAACCAAAGCTTGATGTACAAACACGAAGTCAAATTTGAATGAAAAGACACATCATAGATATTATTTTCTTATTTTAATAAATAAAGGATGTTTCTCCACGTATCCTTTCAAGTTTCTTTTTTAAAGTTAATCTTTTTAAAAGAACCGAAAATAATGCCATTCAATAAAAATCCAACATTTCAGCAGATGATGCCTTGCGGTAGAAAAAGTGCTGAAGAAAGCTCAGTTTGCCACACTCTAACTTCCTCTGCACATTGGTCTTAGCCAGATACCCGGCATCTTTTCTTAGATGCTCAGAAGTTCATCAATGTCTGGGGTCAGGCTGTGAGCTGAGGAAAGCCTTATTATTTTAGCAGGCCTGTCTTGAAGGCTCCTGTTGTCCATCTTTCGTTTGGCCATTTTTGTGGGAGGTTGAAATTAACGGCTGTCAATGACTGTCAACAGATAGAAAGGAGCGCTTGCCGGTTTCGACTGTGCGCCTACGTACTAGCAAAGCACTGTGGGACTTGTAGTATTATTGGAACAGTATATAGCGTGGGCCACCTCTAATGCACATTCGATAGGATTTCACGGGCCATTTAAAATTACTCTGCGGACCAAATTTGGCCCCCGGGCCTGAGTTTGACACATGATGTAATTACATAAAACCCTACAGTTTTTCTTGGACATCATAAGGACCGTTGAGTAATTCTGCTTTTGCTGGCTGTTTACTAGCTCTCCAACTAGCTTACAGCCCCTCACACTCTCAACCTGACATTACCAGAGCAACAAAAATGGTGAGAAATATCCAGCCGTACAGTTTTGATCCAGATGCCAACTCGGTTGAGGAAAACAAAGACGTGCGTGGATCTATTTGTTTGCAAGTGGATGCATCCGATTGGGGCGTATGTCTTTAATTTTCCTCGTCCGAGCTAGCATCTGCCTCAAAGCAAAAACGGTGAGAAATATTGGAGCTATCCAGCCGTTTTTGCTCGAGGTAGACCGTGTAAACAGAGAGCTCTCAGCAACGGGGAGGGGGAAAAGAAAGAAGTTTATTCTTGTTTTTATTATTTGTTTTGAGGTGTTTTTTTTTAGTGACAAGAAATAGTCAAGTAAAAACTATGCTGTGTTGAGAACGTGTCATTCGTATTTTACATTTCTGACTGCAGAATAATTATAATTTTAAAAAAAAGATTTGCCAAAGAACAAAATTCTGTTTCAAATATGTTATTTTTTAAAATCATTGGTAATCCTGGTCTAAATGTTTAATATGAACACGGTTTGCTGTCGGCATCAGCAGGTGTTAGGAAGTCCTAACAGCTCTTCGGCTCTCTTTTAGTGACTTCCTGATCCTGCCAGGGTACATAGACTTCACGGCTGACCAAGTGGTGAGTTATGATGGAGAATAAATATTTAACATGTGCTCCAAATGCTTCCATGGCAACAAATGAAACATTGACCACTAGATTTTCTCCTGTTAACACCATTATGTCACCATGTTAGTTAATTTGAGGTTTTTCTTCAGTCGTTTGAGGCTTCACTGAACTGATGCCACCCACAGTTTGTCTTTAAATATTAATCCTGCAACCTCCAAGTTTTAAACAGAATACACCAGATCAAACTGTAGTGAAGTTAGTTTTAGGTTCGACAGACGCTCAGCACGGATTCCCAACAGTGACTCTTAGGGACCGTCATCAAATTAACCAGTGCAAGATGTGAATTAAAATCTAATACTTTCTAAATGGTTTTCAAAGTTTGTGCTTCACGATGAGGAATGTTTTTATAAGAACACTGGTTTTCAAATTGATATTTTTTTCCAATAGCTTCCAAGCAAATATTGACTGAATTGTGGCACTGACATAAAAACATTACACGCACCAGTTTGTTTGGCAATCGTTGATGATGAATAAAGCAAAGTGGTGTCTGATGTAGGTAAGGAGGACCCACCATTCGGGACACAGTTGGATTGTTGGATCACCTTTTTTGGAAGCTATAGAGAAAGATTGTCGCTCTTTATATGCGAGTCTTTGCATTTTAATTATATAAAAAATGAATATGAAATATTCATCATAAACATTTGCAAAACAAAGTGGTGTGTCTGATGTAGGGAAGTAGGGCCCACAATTCGTCATACATTTCATCTCATTGGCAGCTATTGAAAATAAATATCAGAATTCATCTGTGAGCCTCTAGGATTTGAATATAAAAATTCATATAAAATATTCAATGATTGCAAAGTGTGGTGTATTGTATCAGTAAAAAGGTTAAAAGTTCATGTTTTTTCTGCAATAAAGAAAAGATTCTTGCCTGAATAAACCTCCGCACAGTGCGCTGATGCTCACCATTGTGTGTTTTACATCCAAACACAGTACTGTTTGGATGTTTGCACCTGTTTGCACGCATACCTGAGCATTGTTACGTTCCTTAATCAATCAGCTTCATTTGAGAGGATTCTACCTAAAGCTTATTAACTCATTTCTATCCAGAAGTCCCATATTCCTAATTTCAATCATTTGCATTAAGCCGTTGTGTCTTTTGACCAGGACCTGACATCAGCGCTTACCAAGAAAATCACCATGAAGACGCCGTTCGTGTCCTCGCCCATGGACACGGTCACGGAGGCTAACATGGCCATCGCCATGGCGGTGAGTACAGCTCACGTTCCAGTTGTTTTGGCTGGCAGCTGCAGGTCCCGTCACAGGTTTGGCCTTTCTGCTTTCAGCTAACAGGAGGCATTGGCTTCATCCATCACAACTGTACTCCAGAGTTCCAGGCTAACGAAGTTCATAAAGTCAAGGTAAGGATTGTGTGTGATCCTGTTTTTACTTGTACTCCATTCGTTTTTCCGCTATTGTCTTTTATTGCCATCATAACGGTAACCATTTCCTCTTTCAGCCTCTCTGTTTTCCCCTTGTCAAACCATCTTTCCAAGCTTAATTAGTCTCCTTTTTGCTGACAGTCTGAAACTCAAAGTGTCTTTATTTGTGCGTGGCAATTGTGCTGTAGTTGGATCCAGTTGACCCCCAGCTTTTAGTGATTTCTTGTTCCCTCCTTCTTTCCTCTACCAACCCTGTTTCTCCTTACCCCCTCCTCCCGTGGCCACCGACCCCCCCTGCAGCGATACGAGCAGGGCTTCATCACAGACCCCGTGGTGATGAGCCCCAACGAGCGAGTCCGGGATGTCTTCCAGGCCAAAGCGCGCTACGGCTTTTGTGGAATACCCATCACAGAGAACGGCAAGATGGGCGGCAAGCTCGTGGGCATCATCTCTTCAAGAGACATTGATTTTCTAAAGGAGGATGAGCACAATCTGCTGCTGAATGAGGTGAGAAATTTTGATAAAGTTACACTTTAATATTCTTTAAAGCTTAGAGTCTTCCTATTAAGCTTAAGCTGAAATAATGCACATAGAGAGAGCAAACTTTGCAGATCATTCGAAGAGAAAACATCTTAGAAACCTCTGTGGGTTACAATAACCTGAGAATATTTGAAAATCTTCACCCTTATATCTACAAAATTTGTTGAGGTTTTTTTTACTACACACGATCAAGAATCCAAATTATTTCCCTGTTTTTTATGGGACACTGTTGGATTCAAAGTAGTGACACACTGTGGAGCTGAAAGCAGTCTCACTTTTTTCTGTTTAAGGACCAACCCAAAGGAAAATAGTCTTTTTTTAAATGTTTTTTACAAGCTCTTGTTGCGTTTTTCTCATAAGAGAGGAGCTATATAAAAGAATTTATGATTAAAACTGCATTAATGAGTATTTTGTAATTCAAATCGAGTCGAATCAGAAAACCTAATGCTTGAAAAAGCTCAGACTAACGACACAGTTCCTGAAACGTTACACTGTGGCACAGTAAAAGATTAATATAAGACTGACAAAGTGATTTATTCTTTTCATAACAGACTTCCAACCTTTACTTTTCCACCACCAAGATGGATTTTTTTCCCACTCTTGATCAATTAAGGGGGAAAAAGAACCAAATATCCATCCAGAGAGCTCTTCTGGGGACTCCAACATGTATTGACCCTAAGCCTCTTATCCATGCCATTATCTTAGGGCTGGGCGATATGGCCTAAAAAAAAAATCTCAGATATTTTTTTTAATTCAATTTCCGATTTTTTTCCCAAGTTTGTGTCAGGGCGTGTGCGTGTGTAAGAGGACTGAGCGCGTGACACGCGAGTGAGTGCGATGGGCTTTAGGCAAATGTTGCAGCGTGGGATCTCTTCCTCCACGTCTGTGGCAGCAAAGCCATACCAGTTCCAAACAACAGAGGATTTTATTTATTTCTTAAGAGTTAGATAAGTTAATTCTTCTCTAAGAGTTCTGGTAAATCGCCTGTCCGTCCTGGGGGAGGATCCCTCCTTCATGTGGGCACCCCTGAGGTTTCTTCGTTTTTTCCGGAATCCGGTTTTTTATGAGTTTTTCCTTACTGCGAAGGGGGGTCTAAGGGCAGGGATGTCCAGTTTAGTTTAGTCAGTTTTTTAGTTCATTTTTGTATTTTCCTATTGAACTCTTTTTATTCATGATCCTTTTGAGTTCATGTTTTACTTCGAAGCCCATCAAAACGACTGTTGTTGTGATTTTGGGCTATACAAATAAAATTGAATTGAATTGAACAAACTTCCCACTCTCACCGGTAGCCATGTTGTCGCTTGTTGTTTTGTGTATGATGTTGTTGTTTGTCGCTTGCCATATCGCCGTGTGAAACTAACGCTACGGAAGCTCTGGGGAGCCAAAAATGCGCCATTACACAAAAACTCGATTTATTATTTTTGAAATCGCCCGTAAGAAAAAATTCAAATTAATTCATTCAATCGATTTTTCGCCCAGGCCTACATTATCTATTTGTTGACATTCCTTATTCCTCAGTATCCTGTCCCATGCGATCAGTCCTCCATGTCCTGCATTATTTCATGATGACGAACACCTCGCCACGCGTTATCCATTGCATAATAGAGAATAGTTGGGTTAGTTCTGTTGAGAACTACAAAGTCACACATTGACGGCATCACAGCAGAGCTGCTGTCTCTATTCAGTATCAATTTGTTCAAATTTACACGATTTTCCTTGTTAAAGGTTACAGAAGTGCATTGTGTACGTGTTAAATGATAGAATAAGGTAAATAATTAAAAAAATGGGAACAACATGGATCTGTTTATTTTGCATTTGTTTTTTGACGTGTTATTAAAGTAAATCAAATGACTCTGAATCCGATCAGGGCCAAAAAACAAACAGTTTGGGAAATCTCTAGTTTAAAGTGTGAATTAATAAACTTTTATCAATACTGTAGGTGATGACAAAGAGGGAGGATTTAGTTGTTGCTCCTGCAGGAGTGACTCTCAAACAAGCAAATGAAATCCTCCAGAGAAGCAAGAAAGGTAACCAGCGCTTTTTTTGCTTTTCAAAACATCAGATTTTATCTGACGTCTTTATTGAAACAAACTGTTGAATCCTCCTGCAGGGAAGCTGCCCATCGTAAATGAGGAGGGCTCTCTGGTGTCCATCATTGCCCGCACAGACCTGAAGAAGAACAGAGACTTTCCTCTGGCGTCCAAAGACTCTCGAAAACAGCTGCTGTGTGGCGCCGCCATCGGCACTCACAACGACGACAAGTACAGGCTGGACCTGCTGGTGCAGAGTGGCGTGGATGTGGTTGTACTGGTGAGGAAGACTTTCAGGCACTTTGAAAACTAACACAAACCAGTGTTTCCTGTAGACTACAGCTGGGACTTTTGGTTGTGTACAACAGCCTGGAATTACAAAGCTGGTGGTAAACTTTAATTTTTCATTCACTGTTTTTGGAGATGTTAAAATTAATTTTCAAAAAGTGTCTCAGAAAGGAAATAGAAAACCTATCAAATTTGAAACAAAAAGCAATTTCAATTCTGTTCTATTTTATAAGGTCAAAAGCCCACTCCAATAAAAATCAAATTTTCCGTGTTTTTAACATGTTTTTGTGACATTTTTCCGATGATGAAGGATCTAAAGAAAGTTAAACTTAAAATTGCATTTATGAGAATATCTTTTATCCAAATTGTTGTGAATCAGGAGCAGACAAAAGAAATGCAGTTTGAAAAAGATCATATTTGTCATGTGGACAATGCGCTAGGCGGACCACGATCGCCGCTTTGATCCGTTCTGATTCATCCACTTGCAGACAACTATGCACAGTTCTGGTTCTTTGAGTCTCTAAACCTTCTTTTTGGTGTTTGTAAATATGTAATTTAGTATTGTGTGTCTCTTTGTCCACCAGGACTCGTCTCAAGGCAACTCCATCTTCCAGATCAACATGATCAAATACATCAAAGAAAAGTACCCCGACCTACAGGTCATCGGAGGCAACGGTAACTAGTCTAATCCAACAGGAAACGAGCAGAAAGAAATCATGGTCATCAAAAGAAAACATGTTTATTACTTTAAATGCATTTTTGTGTTTGAGCTCTCATCGATGATGCAATCAAACGTTTTCTGTCCCTTTGGCCGGCGCAGTGGTGACAGCAGCTCAAGCCAAGAACTTGATTGACGCAGGAGTGGATGCACTGAGGGTGGGGATGGGCAGCGGCTCCATCTGCATCACACAGGAAGGTGAGTGTGGCTTTCAAAATAAAAGCAGTGCTGCAGTTAGATGCAGTTACTTTTTATTTTTCATTTCTTTGTTTTGACAGTAAAATAATGTTGTAACACAATACTTGTAAGTCAGAATTGTACTGTTTAGTTTAACAGTTGCAATTTATCAGATTGCCATCAGTTTGGGATCTGCAGCTTTTTTGGGATCATTTCCAGCAGATTTCTGTTCAATCGATCAAACTTTATTCATAAAGTGCTTTTCACGGATTACAGCTCAAAGGGCTTTAATATTAAAACCTAACAACAAAACACACACACACAATTTAAACCAACCCACCCCTCTGCCCTGCCTTCCCCTCAATTAACACACATACACCTCATGACCCCACACACAAAGCATACAGGCACAAAACTCTGACTCTGCTGTGAGGGAACAAAATATCCAGAATCTCTTAAACCAGGAGCCAGCTCAACTACCAAACATCACTACGGCACCCAAAACAGGCAGCAACAGGGTCCACTCCACAGCCAGGAGGCTCCGACTATCCTGACACTTTCTGGATTAACAACTGCAGTTTGGAAGTTTGATGGGATTCAGTGTGGCTTCTCTCAAGATCACTCTGTCCTCATTTCTGACATTACAACCAGAAGAAGTTGAAAACAGATTAATTCTTGCAGTGGTCCCCAACCCCCGGGCCATGGACCAGTACCGGTCTACTGGACGGTTGGTACCGGACCTTGGAGAGAAAAAAATCACGACCCACAGTGGGGTTTGAGAAAGTATTTAGTCACCCACTAATCGTGCAAGTTCTCGACTTAAAAAGTTGATAGAGGCCTGTGAATTCCACCAGTAACACACCAAAGCCTCAAGTCCTGGAGTACCAGACGCGTCCCCCGCTAAAGCCAGTGCATGTGCAGGCCCGTCTAGTGTTTGCTAGAGAGCGATTGGATGATCTAGAAGAGGATTGGGAGGTTGTCCTATGGTCAGATGAAACCAAAATAGAACTTTTTGGTAAGAACTCTACTCATCGTGTTTGGAAGCGAAAGAACCCCGAGTTGCATCTAAAGAACACTGTAAAGCGTGGGGATGGAAACATCATGCTTTGGGGGGGTTTCTTTCAACAAAAAGGGACCAGGACGACTGATCCATGTAAAGGAAAGAATATATGGGGCCATGTATGGTCAGATTTTGAGTGAAAACCTCCTTCCATCAGCAAGGGCATTGAAGATGAAATGATGAAAGATGGAACATGGCTGGGTCTTTCAGCATGACAAGGATCCCAAACACACTGCCCGGCTAAACAAAGGAGTGGCGTCATAAGAAGCATCTCAAGGTCCTGGAGTTCCTAGCCAGTCTCCAGATCTCAACCCCATAGAACATCTTTGGAGAGAGTGGAAGGTCCGTGTTGCCCAGCGTTGGCCCCAAAACACAACTGCTGTAGAGGAGATCTGCATGGAGGAATGGGCCAAAATACCAGCAACAGTTTGTGAAAACCTTGTGAAGACTTACAGAAAATGGTTGGTTGCTATCGTTGCTAAACAAAGGGTGTATAACAAAGTATTGTATTGAACTTTTGTTAATTATGGTGGAAAATAAGTAACAAAATAAAATCTTTAAAAATCAGACAATGGGATTTTCTGATTTTTTTTTTCTTCATTTTGTAGTTGAGGTATACCTTTGATGAAAATTACAGGCCTCTCTCATCTTTTCAAGTGGGAGAACTTGATCAACTGGTGGTATTTTTAACTGTATATTTTTTCTGTAGTTTTTTATAATCTGATTCTGAAGGAAGTTTTTTAATGAAAAACTACTGGATTCTCTCCACCACATCCAACACATTTTTAAACCATGTGAGGTTGTTTAGCCACGTGTCAAAATACATCATTTTCCTGTAGCGACTGTGCTGACTGCTAAATGGATATTCCCAAATTAGCAAAGATAACAAAAAAAAAACATATTTGGAAATTTGCTCTTGGCTGAAAAGAGCCAGTGAGGAAACAGAAGAACCTTTGACTACAAAGAAAAAAACAGATCTGCATTTAACAGACAGAAACTAGGAGTCTTAACTCTAAATAAAGATTTGGACAGTTGTTCACACACATCATAATAGAAATGCATAATATTGAGCTACCAGTTGTCAAATATTAAGAGGATGCTGCTGATAAAGTTGTTCAAACGGTGGATTCACATTTATTATTATTTTTGGAAAATACCAGTTTTATTGACCAACTTAAATGTTTTATGAGGCTGAAGTTGGCGCAGGATTTTGTGGTTTCCACTTTGACAGTTAAAAGAAAATGTACATGACACTCTAATGGTTCCTACAAGAAATCTAGTTTACAAATAAAGTTTAAAGCAGCTGCAGAGGTTTTACAGGATAAACCTAAAGCTCACAATTATAGGCAACTGGACGCTGAAAGAAGAAAAAAAAGAAGCCAACTTCAGCCTTGTACAGTTTGGTCCATGAAAATATTGTTTAACATTAAACTTTCGTGGCCTGAAAAAAGTTGGGGTCCACAAAATAATTGAGATTTTTAAAAAACCTTTCTATTTAAAGGGTCTTATTCCAAAAATGTTCTTCTCAATGTGTTTTTAAATTGTGGCATCTGGCGTGTTGCAGACTTGTTTTTGTCTCTGCTTCCTGTCTTATATTGCTATTTTGATCCATCTTTTCAAGTCATATCAGTATCTCATTCTTGTTCATATTCCTTATCTTCCTTTTTTTTCATCTTCATTTTCTTGCCTTTCCTACCTCCCCCTGTTTTTCTGTCTGTTGTCTTCCCTGTGAACGTTCCTCTGTTTTTGTTTTGTTCCGTTTTCGTGTCCGAGTCCAGCCCCCCTTAGTGTACCACCAGCTTTAAAGCTCCACAGCCCCAAAACCCCAACCACTGTTACGGGATACTCCAGTAAGTTCCCCCACTGACTTTTGCTGCACATCAATTGGCCCCCACAACTCCCGTGCCTTTTCCCCATCACTGCCTGCTGCACTGATTGGGTAACAGCTTTGCATTTGTAGCGGAAGTTCTGGTTGACTATCTAAGAACTGGACCGAGTGAGTGTGACGTCACCCACAGAAACGGGTTTACGTCCGGCTCCAACTAAATGAAGTCAGTTCAGGTGCACACCATGTTGGAGCCAGACCTTGTCAGTGCGCAGTTGTTGGTCCAAGCAGATTGAGTCAACATTTCTCCAATCAAGAGTAGGCTTGTTGGAAGGCCACACCCCTACCACTTGATAGCGAGTGTGGCAGAATCTGTCAAGCAAACACAATGAAAGTTCAACGCAAGACTTTAATTGAGGCATCTGATTCGCTAGTCTATAACTTAATTACCTTACGATCAAGAAAAAACAATTTGGATGCAAAAATAGGATTGTTAAAAGGAATCAGAGCAAAAATAGCTGTTTATTTCTAGAGAAGTCGATGGGATTTTGGCCTCCTTGGAGAAACTTCCTGTTTGGAACGCCAGGGGGGAGGGGTCACTCAGTCCAGTTCTCGAAGACAGTCTTGTAGATTTAGAGAGCTGGTCTTTGGGGTTTTGGGGTTTTTGTGCTGTTTGCACTAATCCGTTTGATGACTTGGAGAGAATGATGCTCCTCAGTCTTCCACTTCACTGACCTTTTCTTCTCATAACCGTATGTTTTTTATAAACGAAAAGGTCAGAAAAAAGTGTTTTTTTTTTCTCACTTGCTGTGACAGTCACAGTTTGTTACTTATCTAGACTGAAAAGATACTTTTATCTCCTAAAGCTGTTTTGTAACAGCAGCGTTTAGGCGGTTGCTTGGAAATGGAGCTTGCAGCCACACGGTGTCTCTGCTGAGCCGCTGTGCGGGTTTGAAATCTTTCCCTCATGATTCAAAGTCATTGTTTATCGTCTTTCAAAGCAGATGTTTTGCTCTCTTTGGGGTTTGTAGCATTGCTGGAAGCCTGTCTGCTCTCTAAACAGTGTGTGGTCTCAGTCTGGTCTTTTTTTACTTCAAATTCTCCTAAATTGTGCTTCAGGTTACTTTAACCAGGAAGTGACTCCCTGAACATGCAGAGCTAGGCTCATCAAAAAAACAAAACAACCTTAATCATCAGATTCAGTTTCTTCCAGTAAAGCAAAAGTAAAGCATTTTAGCTCAACATTCACCCTGAATATTAACATCCTGCACTGAAAGCATTTCCTCATAATCCATGAGATGAAAGGATAACCAGAAAGACCAAAATCGGAAACAAGAGCAGACTTTGGCAGGGAAATGGAGTCTGTCTTTTGTTGTGTTATCATTAGAATATTCTGCTAGTTCTTTATTGAGGAGCTAAACCTTCAGATAATTTTCAAATGGATGAACTTTCTGCGATTTTTGTAAATTATTATTATATGATTTTAATAACAAAACTCAAAACCGTGGAGTGTTTCCTGCTGATGCGACAAACTTAACTTCCTCATTTTCATGTTTAACAACTTTAACAATCACAGTCTGTTTTAATCCCCCCCCCACACACACACACACCAAACCCATTACTGTAGCTGATCAGAAAAGCTGAAATAATTTATTATCAAATAAAAGATGAACTCTAAAGTGGGAAATGTTGAAGCCTGTTGGCTGCAAACACACATCCTATGGCAAACATCAGCTGGCTGGTGAAGATTAAAAATGTTGAAGCCTCCTGTTTTGATGAAGCTGACTGGGTTGGAACGCGCTTCTTCAGCTCTTCTTCCCTCCTCTTCATCAGTGCTGGCGTGCGGCAGACCCCAGGCCACGGCCGTCTACAAAGTGTCAGAGTACGCCAGGCGCTTCGGTGTCCCCGTCATCGCCGATGGAGGCATCCAGAACGTCGGACACGTCGCCAAAGCCCTGGCTCTGGGGGCATCAACAGGTGGGGACCAGTGGAGCGGGAATCCCTGTTTAGTGGGACCGGGGGTCGTTGCTTTGGTGGCAACCGATTTCAAGATGAACAGATGATGAACATCAAACTACAGTTCTTACTATTTAATATGATATGCATGACTTTGTACTGGATGTTTGAAAATTAATATATGCTTTTATTAACCAACACTTCTACCTTTTATTAAGAGGAATAGATCAGAATCAACAAAACATATTAGATAAAACATCAAAAGATTTAGAAAGAAGGAAATTATACACACGCAAGTTTTTCTGTTTACTTCCTGGTTAACTTCAGCAGTAAACAAAACATAAACATGTTTTGCTTTGGATCATTTAACAACAAAAAACGGAAAATGTTCTCCAGTTTTTCCATCCTCAGAGTTTTTCTGACGACAGTTCCAGTCTTTTAATCTAAACTACCAACAGTGTTTCCTTCAGACATGTTTTATAAACACTTTTTTTTTCAACTTTAGCGAAAAGCTAAAAAAAATCTTTCACACTTTACATGAACATTTTACCGTTTCGGTTTGACTTCGCCACCATGCCAGCAGTCAGTCACATGACGTGACATTCAGTTGATCACAAGATTTTTGAAAAATTCTTCATCTCAAACCACGTTCGTTTTACCTAAAAATTGAGAAGCTTCACCAACAATTTACTTTGAAGATCGGTCACACTTCCGGTGACTGTAGTGCGGTTAATTTGTTTAGTTTATACATAAAATTCAGCACTATTTAGCTATTTCAGAACAACAATTTTACAGTCTGCTTGTTCTTTACTATATTTAAAAAGATTGCAAATAAGCCATATTGTTTTTTCTTGAAGAGATCGCTAATATCAGAGTATTGGGATACTCATTCCAGCCTTAATGTTTAGCTCCCTGTTTTCTGTGGTCATTTATATTTCAAAGTACATCTAAGTCAATGTGGCATTTGTTATTCCACATGAAGGTCTTTTGCAGACACAACTCTTAGACTGTTGCATTGAAATCAGACGCTCTTTCTCCTTCCAGTGATGATGGGATCGTTGCTGGCTGCCACCACCGAAGCTCCCGGAGAGTATTTTTTTTCTGACGGCATCAGGCTGAAGAAATACCGCGGGATGGGCTCTCTGGACGCCATGGACAAAAACCTGGGCTCTCAGAACCGATACTTCAGGTACTGTCACTTGCTTACGCAAGCTGCTTCCTCTGCCAGTTTTCCCAGCTTTCAACACCTCTTCCTCATTTCATTTTCTGTCTTGTGGTGAAAAATGATGAGTCCGCTAAAATGACAGTGGTATTCTTCTTGCCAAAGAACTTCTTTAAACCGGTGGAGCAGTCACGTTTTTCTAAAACGTAGTTCTTTATCCGCCGGGTGGTAGTTCTCAGGCCGTGGAAGTTCATCTGCTCCCAAACAGATGACTTCAGTCTTACTGTAACTCTTCAAAGTCTGATCATCAGGGGCAGCATGTCAGAGCTTCCTTTTCTGCTGCTGTTTGCAGAAGAGCTCTGGATCTCTGACAGCAATGTTGCTCCTTTGAGAACATGGTTATAATTGCCATGGTGAACAGACCTTTCCCTAAATGCAGCTCTTTGCTCATCTCATTTGTTCTCTCCTCATCCAGCGAGAGTGATAAAATAAAAGTGGCTCAGGGCGTCTCTGGAGCCGTTCAGGATAAAGGCTCCATCCACAAGTTTGTCCCCTACCTGCTGGCCGGCATTCAGCACTCCTGTCAGGACATCGGGGCCAAGAGCCTCACACAGCTACGGTACAGAGACGCACACCTGACCATCCTGTGTTCACTGATACTTTTCATGATCCACGTGTCATTTTTATGTGAATTTATATTCTGTGCTGAAAGAAAGTCGACTGCCTCTGGACTGAGCAACAGCTTTGGTCTAAACCATTAACTGTATATGAGAACTGGACTCAGTGAGAGTGACGTCATACAAAGAAAATAGCTGACTTCTGGATTGGATAAAGTTGTAAATGTAATCGCATTTTTTCCCATTTATTTTCACATTTTTTAGCTGCTGCAACTTTTCCTCAGGAGCGGCTTATAGTCCAAAGAATACAGTACTTTTATTGAGGCATCTAATTGGCCAATTTATTACTTGAATAACTGGCAATAAAGAAATAATTTTATGAAAATAGACGAATATGTTCATTTAATAAAAAGGTAGCAGAACAATATTTATTTCTCAATAAAGGTTTATGGGATTTTGGCTTCTTGGAGCCAGGGGCTACTTCCTGTTTGAGACGCGAGGGGGGAGGGGACCCTCAGTCTAGTTCTCATATACAGTCAATGACCAGAACACAGAGGTGCGGGGGGGGGTGGGATGGGATGGAAAAACGGTGAGCCAATCCCTCGTCTGTGATTTGCTCTGTCTAATTGTGACCACCCTGGAAAATTTTGATGCAATTGCAGCGCCGTATTTTAGTTGTTTTTCAAGTTTTGAGCTGCTGACGGTTGTTCAGTTTAAAAAAAACAATAATCATCTGAAACTCGTTTGGAATCTGGAGAATTTTTCACACAGCTATGTTGTGTGGTCGGATCAAATACCTTAGTTTACCTGTCATCTGAATTTAAAACAGCACAAGTCCTCAGTTCACAACATGCATGATGAGAAAAAATGTTCTTTTTTTTCTCATTCTTTCTTTTTTGAATCAGTTCTTGCTGTCGTATAATAGGAATCAAAGGGTAGTTTGTTTCCTCGACACAAATGTCAGTCCTTGAATGTAATTTGGACTAAACTAAAATCCTTGGTGGTGTTGGCCTTTTAGAAGTCACATTTGGACTGACTGACCTTTGTCAAGCTAATGGTTCAGTTCAAACTGCTTCTCTTCATTTTTCATCTTATCAACACAGGAAGCAGACGACAGATGACTTTGAGGACAGAAACGCCCATGACCTTTGACACAGCAGAGTAAACATTCAGCAATGATTTTGTCATAGTCACTCTTAGCTCACTCTTTACAGTCAGGGACTACACCAAAATCCATCAATCTCATCTGTTGGTCACTTCTAATGGAGGACAGCATATAATAACAATAATCTGGCTTTATTGGAATTATGGTACTGTTTTTTTTTATTTGAGACAAACTCTGTTGTGAACTGGTTCCATAAAAAACTGAGTTTGGGAGATGAGGGGGAGGGATCTCTCAGTCTAGTTCTCATGTAGTCAGTGGTTGCTATGCTTTACTTTGGTTTTAAGCGGTGAGGGACGTTCATTTTTTCAATTCTTACTCTGACTGCTGCATTTTTGGTCTGTCCGTCACTTAATGGGAAACCATTGCCATTGTCACAGAATGTCTTTCCTTCCCCTCAGAGCCATGATGTATTCTGGAGATCTGAAATTTGAGAGGAGGACAACGTCGGCTCAGATGGAGGGCGGGATCCACAGCCTACACAGGTTCAGACCAACTCCAGTCTCTAAGCATTTTTAACAAAGATGTGCTTGTTTTTCTGTTTCGTTGTCCTATTGGAAAGTCTTAGTTTCAGTTAAACTTCCTCTTGGTGCCAGCAGTCTGTCTTGACAGGAAACCTCAGCATTCACCAAGGAGACGATCCTGTGATCTTTCCGACACTTGACCTTTTCTTCTTTCTTCCTTCACAGTTATGAGAAACGACTGTTTTGAGAAAACGGGCCTTCAGTTGGAGGCTCCTTCAAACAGATGCCGGTTACAAGACCTGCTTTAAGTGTCATCATGCACAGAAAACGTCTAACATTAGACATCCGCTCACTCACTCTTCAAAGGATTGCCAGTCTTCCAGCCAGTGTCATCTATGCATTCTGTGTTTTCTCCAAATGAAACAAATAAAATGTTTGTTTTCCCACAAATTGTCCGTTTTAATGATTTTATAATATTTAAAATGTAGCAGATGCATGATTGAATGAATGAAATATTTCACACTAGTTGGTTTAAAGGCATAGGTATGCGTGTGTGAACACTATCTGTTTTGTGTGCATGTCGATATGGGCTAGTAGGTGTGTTGATAACATTTGAGTGTGTGTGTGGACAGGCCCCGCCCTTTTTTTACTAACAACATCCCTCTCTCTTCTTCCCTCCTTTCCTTTTCTGTCCGGTCCAACACCAAAGATTTTCAAACATGGTTGAAATTAATAAAGTTTGACCTTGATTACCAAAGGGGTTTATTCAGACATACCTCTGGTTTGTCTGAAGATTAATAACCCCTATTGTTAAAGTAAAATATGTCCGACACAAGAGGCCCTCAGTTCTCATCTGCCTGCCCAGCTGTTGGACAGGACAAGTTAATAAATAAATAAAATGTAGCAGCTGGATGACTTAGTAGGCTGGGTGTAGGACTGGCGCAGGAAACCAGTGTTGCTTACCAGGGAGCACAATGAGCTTAATCCAGTGTGATTGCTTAGGCAAGACCCTTCATGCTACTGGCTAACTCTGTAGCCACAAGTTTCCCTGTGCTGGTCCCCAGCCCGGATCAAATACAGGGTTGTGTCATGAAAAGGCATCCAGCTGAAAACTGCCTAAGCATCTTTGTGAATCAGTTAAGCAGCGTTGGCAACCCCTGACAGGATAGACCTACTACTACTACGACTACGTATTACATCTGTTTCACCAAATCAATTTTTAATCAATTTACGTGGAAACTCGTGATCTAATCCAAAACTGTTTAAATGCAATTGGCTTTCTGTGCAACATCTGCTTTACCGTACTGTTTGTGCAACTTTATATTTTCCGAGGGGAAAAAAAATACTGTAAAAAAAACGGCTCAAAGATTTTTTAAATGGCAACTAAACACAACTTTACATGAAAAGTACTTTACTTTTAGTACTTGTTTTTAAAGCTGTTCGTGGTCTTGTCCCAATTAACGTAGCAGAACTTTTAACTGTTGGCAGCTATTCTAGAGTTTTAAAACCCACTCTGATGATATTTCTGTTTTTGGTGTTATAACTTGTTGTCATGGCATTTTCTGATAATACAGAACATATATTAAGAAAATGACGCTTAGGATTGCGTTTCTGAGTATTTGTTCAAATTGTTGTGAATCAAGTGAAGACAAAAAAAAATATTTATAAAAGAGCCTATTTGTGATGTAGAAAATACGCTGCGTGGGCTGCAAGCTCCCTGCTTCACTCCATTCTGATGCATTAACTTGTAGATGACTAGATCCATGAACGTCTTAGTTTTCCTTGTCCTACTAAGTAGAAATTATTATTTAGCATAGACTGTTATTATAATAGAAGTATTTCATAAAACAGGGGATAGGTAAAGCCTCATGAGGAACAAATGGAAAAAAAATCTGATTGGATCCAAGAATATAGTGTACCAGACCACTGGGAACACTTGTACAATAGATCAAAAGAGTTGATGTTTAATACTGAGGGTTTACATATTCACGCCTTGTCCACTTATGTGTCAAAGTGTCCTTGGGCAAGACACTGAACCCAACATTGCTCCTGCTGGTTATAGGTTAATGACAGTGTGTGATTGTATGTGTGAATGAGTGAATGGGACTGACTGTCAAGTGTTTTTGGCCTTAAAGCAAGTTAGAAAAATGCTAAATAGGTTCATACCATTTGGTCTTTGGTAGGACCTAATCATAAAATGGAGCCCATGACCTCCCAGTCTCAGGGTGAACACCACGCTACTGCAAGTGACTAAATGGTAAATGGGGTATACTTGTATAGCGCTTTTCTAACTTCCTTGAAGGCCCAAAACACTATCCATTCACACACGGATACTGGCTCCACTGTCAAACACTGGCGCCAACCTATAATCACCAGATGAAAGATGGGGTGTAGTTTCTTACCCAAGGTGGCAAGGCGGGAATCAGAGGTCGACTGCCCTCTGCGCCATGGCCGACCTGTGTTTGAATATTACAATTGTAACCTTTTTTTTAAAATACTGGGTAACTTGTGAGGGAACCAACAGTCTCTTTTTGATGGTACGTTTTAATTTAAATCCTTAAATGTGTTTTTTTTCCCATTCAAAGGCAGCTTTTACTTTTTGCAAAGTCTTGCCTCTCACACCTTGAGGCCTACAGGTAGGATCAGGTGCAGCTCAGAAACCACCGGACTTTCCAGGATGAAACCCAGATGGGCAAGATGGGAGTTGTCCCGTCGCGCTCTGTTGGTCACAGCTGTCTTAATGCCATCCATCATGTGGCGCAAAGACACCTCTAATTAACCGCAGGAAAGAGTCCGTTTGCAGCCTCAATTAGCACAGGAAAGATAAGGGCTTGTCCGCTGAAACTAAACACCACGACATGAAATACAGTTAAACGGCCAAGACCTGGTTTTTCTTCATTTTAGTGTTCAACCTAAAAAAAAAACCTTGACAGGGATTTCCAAAACGAGATTGTTTCAACTAAAAGGTAAATAAATAAATAAAAAACAGATAATAAAGTTTCAAAAACTTTACATTGCTTGTAAAAATGAATGCTGCTTAAAATTCTTCACTTCGTATTTCAAAATGCAGAAATTGGCCATTTAAATTTCATACATAAACATTTTCAGAAATATAAGGACAGCTAACTTGCTAATTTAGTGGAAAAAAAACACAAAAGTAAATTAAAGCCGCAAGCGGCGTTGTATGGCCCGCAGACGCAACCCGCCTTCCACGCCCAACTCTACGCACCACCGCTGCCCTCAACGCCCTCACAGCCCGCAAATTAAAAGCTAGTCAAGGCTGGATTTGCTAATTATGCTAACAATGCTAACTATGCTAATGTGGCTAAAAGTGCTAGCATTGCGATCAGCATCATCAACTGACTCAGAAAAACACATTTTTAAAAATGCTAATTATGCTAACTATGCTAGCTATGCTAATGTAGCTAAAAGTGCTAACATAGCGATCAGCATCATCAACTGACTCAGAAAAACACATAACCTAAAATGTTAATTATGCTAACTATGCTAGCTATGCTAATGTGGCTAAAAGTGCTAGCATAGCGATCAGCATCATCAACTGACTCAGAAAAACACATTACCTAAAATGCTAATTATGCTAACTATGCTAGTAATGCTAACATAGCTAAAATTGCTAGCATAGCGATCTGCATCATCAACTGACTCAGAAAAACACATTCCTCCATTGGTGAGAGCTACATGTCATAAGTTGATAAAAAAACAACTTTTTCCAAAATGGCGGCTTTTCTGTTGATTTTATCTCCATAGCAACCATTTTATGTTTTGGTCCCCTCGAGAGGACGAACAGATTGACGTCAGTTTCGGACAAATCGGTAAAAGTAAAGTTTTTGTTGTCCTTAGCAACAGTGGTTTTATGCTAACCACGCCCACATTCCTTATATGTCCATATCCAGTGTTTTTCTATGTATTCAGTTTCAGGCATTAATGCATGCATTCAATTTTCATTGTATTGTATTGAAATACATGGGAGTTATAATACTGCGCCACTTTGCTAGCTTGCCACGCGGACGCCGTTCAAAATCTACAACTTCTAATTCCAACATTTTTTCCACAGTAGCTTGCCATTGATGTCAAAAAAGATTCGAGACAATCGATGAAAATTCCAACGACAAGTTTACGTTTGAATCTGGTGGTAAAGGTGTTTTTTATAGAAAATTCAAGATGGCCGCCTTTTCCCGAGGTCAAAGGTCGACGAAACTCCAGAGGTGATTGTAGACTTACGCTATGGACATGCACGTCAAATTTCGTAAAAATCGCTCGAAAAAAAGTTCATTTTTCCATATTGTGTAAAAATGCGAAAAACTCAAAATGGCAGATTTTGGCACAAAATGGCCGCCAAACCGTAGGTCGTGTCGCCATCACGTAATGATTTCAAAACTTTCTTTGGATATACCCGACAAAGTTATCTGGGTTTCGTTAGCCGATTCTTAAAAATAAAATCCGAAAAAAATTTTTTTTGCCGAGTCAGCACTTTTTTTTGCGATCGTTTTTTGTTTACCACGGCCACATTCCTTTATCGATTTTGTCGTATGTGACATCGTTTTGTTCAGTGTGGGCCAGGGTATCGCATATTTCAGTTTCAGGCTATTCCGATACAATATGTGCGAGCTAGCTAAAATGGCGACGGTTGCGAATTCGCCACGCGCACGCGTTTCAAATTCTACAACTTCTAATTCCAACATTTTGTCCACAGTAGCTTGCCATTGATGCCCGAGAAGTTTCAAAAAGATCGATAAAAATCCCTAGGACGAGTTTTCGTTTGTATCCGTTACTAAAGGTGCTTTTTTATTAAAATTCAAGATGGCCGCCCCTTGCCAAGGTCAAAGGTCAACAAAACTTCTCTGGTTATTGAAGAATCGTGTATGTGGCATGTGTATGCAATTTCGTGAAAATCGCTTGAACAAAAGTGTCGTTTTCCCGTAATGACAAAAAACACGAAAATCGCCATTTCTCTGAGTTCGCCACAAAATGGCCGCCAAGCCGTAGGTCGTGTGGCCATCCCATAATGATTTCAAAACTTCTTTGGGATATCTCCAACACGTGTGTTTTGGTTTCGTAACTGTATTTCAAAATAATTTTTTTTGGCCCCATAAGCGATTTTCGGCCCATTCATTTTTTTTACGGGAACGCTCGCCGTGATGTCATCGTCGTGGGGGGGTTGACGTTCTCTTTGCCGAAAATTCATTTTCAATTTATCCTAGGTGTGTGCCAATTTTGGTGAGTTTTCGGGTATGTGGCGGGGGTCAAATTTTCGATCAACGGATCCGTTAGAAACGAGAAGAAGAAGAAGAATAAAAAACATTCGAAAAACAATATAGAAGTTTTTGCAGTCAGGTGGCCTATGTATTTCAATGCGGCCTGTCTTTTACTATAGGCTGGGCATGTCTTTTTGGCTTTAAACCCTTCTTTTGAGAGCTTTTTGGGGCTTTTTTTTGGGCTGTTTCGTGTTTTTGTCGTCGTTTTTGCGATTACAATTTTGACGTTTGTGCGTTGGTGTTGTGCGTGTGTGTGTGTATTTTTGTTGCGTTACACAATTGTCGTGTTGTTTTGTTCTTTGGGCGACTTTTGAACCCATTTTTTGGCGTTTTGACGCGTTTCTTTGACGTTTTGGACCTTTTTGGGTGTTCGACCCTCGTAGCAGTTACAATATGGTCCTTGCACTCTGTGAGTGCTGCGGGCCATAAT